>OY740802.1:7737751-7880251 GCA_963514005.1 Raja brachyura
GGGTGGTGAATCTGTGGAATTCTTTGCCATGGAAGCTCGTGGAGGCCAAGTCAATGACCGTTTTTAAGGCAGAAATGGACAGATTCTTGATTAGTACGGGTGTCATGGATTATGGGGAGAAGGCAGGAGAATGGGGTTAGGTGGGAAAGATAGATCAGCCACGATGGGCTGAATGGCCTAATTCTGCTCCTCTAATTTATGGACGTGACTCTAGAGTGCGGTCGTCCTCCACAGAGCTTCGGCGTTGGGGTTCTGCTGATTAATAAACAACTCGTTGAAGGCATTTGATAAATTCCCTTCATAGAAGCTACTGTCTAAACATAAATCTAAAGTCACAATGGGTGTAAGGTGAAACATAGAAACATAGAAATTAGGTGCAGGAGTAGGCCATTCAGCCCTTCGAGCCTGCACCGCCATTCAATATGATCATGGCTGATCATCCAACTCAGTATCCCGTACCTTCTCTCCATACCCTCTGATCCCCTTAGCCACAAGGGCCACATCTAACTCCCTCTTAAATATAGCCAATGAACTGGCCTCAACTACCCTCTGTGGCAGAGAGTTCCAGAGACCCACCACTCTGTGCGTGAAAAAAGTCCTTCTCATCTCGGTCCTAAAGGATTTCCCCCTTATCCTTAAGCTGTGACCCCTTGTCCTGGACCTCCCCAACATCGGGAACAATCTTCCTGCATCTAGCCTGTCCAACCCCTTAAGAATTTTGTAAGTTTCTATAAGATCACCTCTTAATCTCCTAAATTCTAGAGAGTATAAACCGAGTCTATGCAGTCTTTGTTCATAAGACAGTCCTGACATCTCAGGAATCAGTCTGGTGAACGTTCTCTGCACTCCTTCTATGGCAATAATGTCCTTCCTCAGATTTGGAGACCAGAACTGTACGCAATACTCCAGGTGTGGTCTCACCAAGACCCTATACAACTGAAGTAGAACCTCCCTGCTCCTATACTCAAATCCTTTTGCTATGAGAGGGGCAGGGTTCAGTGGAGATGAGCGAGGCAAGTATTCGACACAGGTGGTGGATGCCTGGAGGCAATGTGCAGCCTAGGGCTCTCCCGGTTCAGGAGCCTCTCCACAACGTCGAGCGTATAGACCGGACTTTGGACTTCTTGTAAATGGCGCCAAAATACGGCGACACGTGCATGTCTGATCTACGCAAAAATGACCTTCACTGTACAATGCACACATGACAATAAATGAATGGATGAATGAATGAATGAATAAATAAGTTTATTGGCCAAGTATTCACATACAAGGAATTTGCCTTGGTGCTCCGCCCGCAAGTGACAATGACACACAGTGACAGTTAGGAATGACACATAAAGCATTAAACATTATTGATTAAACATGTGCATTAAATAAAATACCAGAGCAAACACGAGGCTACAGATTTTTGGTCATTGAGTAGAGCAACTACTCGTGGAAAAAAGCTGTTTCTATGTCTGGCTGTGGCAGCTTTGACAGTCCGGAGTTGCCTTCCAGAGGGAAGTGATTCAAAGAGTTTGTGGCCAGGGTGAGAGGGGTCAGAGATGACCTTACCCGTTCGCTTCCTGGTCCTTGCAGTGTACAGTTCGTCAATGGAGAGAAGGTTGCAGCCAATAACCTTCTCTGCTGATCGGACGATTCGCTGCAGCGTCCGGATGTCGTGCGTGGTGGCTGAGCCAAACCAGACGACGATGGAGAAGGTGAGGACAGACTCTACGATGGCCCATGAAAGCACCATGGAACAGTCTGAAGAAGGGTCTCGATCCGAAAGTCACCTATTCCTTCTCTCCAGAGATGCTGCCTGTCCCGCTGAGTTACTCCAGCATTTTGTGTCTATCTTCCGTCTAAACCAGCATCTGCAGTTCCTTCCTGCACCTTTGAACATTTTTGTGATTGAGTGGGTAGGACAGCATTGGCCAACCGCTAACAGTGGCACGTAAGAATTCCTACAAGAACCAGCTGAACTTAAAGATCTGAGCCCTCACCTAACAAAAGAATAATACTCTAGAATATCAGGGAGAAGCAAGGAACCGCAGATGCTGGTTTACACAAAAGGACGCAAAGTGCTGGAGTAACCCAACGGGTCAGGCAACGTCTTTGGAGAACATGGACAGGTGACATTTCAGCACAGGGGGACCTCCTTTCAAGTTGTCATTTCGGGTCGGGATCCTCCTTCAGAACCGACCCAAAACGTCAGCCTGAAGAACGGTCCCAACTCGAAACATCGCCTGTCCATGTTCCCCAGAGATGCTGCCTGAGCTGCTGAGGTACTCCAGCACTTTGTGTTCCCTAGTATATCCAAGACTGTGGGTGTAGTTTAGGGTGTAGGAGGTGGTGTTTAATTGGCAGATGGGTGGAGTAAGTGACAAAGGTTGGAGGTGGAAAGGGGACGAGACGGGGAGAGAAGGAGTGAAATGTAAAGCTTTAATGTGATTTTACTGGACTTTATCTTGCAATAAACATGGTTCCCTTTACCGTGTACCTGCACACTGTGGATGTCTCGATTGTAATCAATGTATCGTCTTACTGCTGACTGGATAGCACACAAGATAAAGCATTTCACTGTACTTCGGTGCACTTGACAATAAACTAAACTGAGCTGATTTACAGATATGGGTGGAAGGGGAGACCGTCACACAAACCAACCTCCCTTCCATTGACTCCATCTACACCTCACGCTGCCTCGGCAAGGCCGGCAGCATCGTCAAGGACCAGTCGCACCCCGGCCACTCCCTCTTCCCCCTTCTCCCATCGGGCAAAAGGTTTGGGAGTGTGAAAATACGCACCTCCAGATTCAGGGGCAGTTTCTTCCCAGCTGTTATCAGGCAACTGAACCATCCTACCACAACCAGAGAGCGGTCCTGAACTACTATCTACCTCATTGGTGACCCTCGGACTATCTTTGATCGGACTTTACTGGCTATATCTTGCACTAAACGTCATTCCTTTTATCCTCTATCTATACACTGTGGACGGCTCGATTGTAATCATGTATAGATCTATCTATCACTGACTGGATAGCATGGGACAAAAAAGCTTTTCACACTGCCTCGGAACACGTGATTATAAACTGATCTGACCTGGAGCGAGATTTAGGGATTGGGGTGGAAGGGGGAAATAGGAGGAATGGAAAGGATGAGTTCTAAATGATTTATGGAGATTGCTTCAGGGAAAGTACTCGGATTATTGCAAGTTAGACACCCGTGCTTGCAAAAAATAATTCATTGAACTCGCATGGGGACTCGCTAATTCCAACGACAAATAGCAGTGGGGATTCTTGGAAGTCACCACTTAGGCCACCAACTCGTTTTGTGACCCTTGTTTCTCCATTAAGCAAAGACAATGATACATTTCGAGCCCCCAGGGTGTGTTTTCTTTGGCTGTGCGAGGAATGGAGCCATGCCTGTCGGGAGTGTGGATCTGTGCAGAGACCAGCGTACACTGGTTGTGCCAGTCGCATTGTTCCGCTAATTAAGCACGATCAGTGGGAGAAGTGGAACGCCGTGCGTTGGCTGTGTTCACCAGCAGGCCCCATTCCCTCGCTCGGCTGGGAGCCTTGCCGCGAGGAATTCATGTCTTTGTGGCAAGAATCCGCCAGAACCAGCTACAAATCTTACTGGGCTTCTGCTGCGTTTTTTTTCCGCAATAGTTTAAAAAATATATTTAAATGGTGGTGCAGCGGTAGAATTGCTGCCTTACAGCACCTACAGCGCCAGAGATCCCGGTTCGATCCTGACTCCGTCTGTACGGAGTTTTATACCTTCTCCCCGTGACCCGCGTGGGTTTTCTCCAAGATCTTCGGTTTCCTCCCACACTCTAAAGACGTGCAGGTTTTAGGTAATTTTGGCTTGGTAAAATTGTAAATTGTCCCTACTGTGAGTGTAGGATAGTGTTAATGTGCGGGGATTGCTGTGCGGTGCAGACTCGGTGGGCCGAAGAGCCTGTTTATGCTGTATCTCTAAACTAAGCACAACTCAAAATGCAGACATTGATGTCTTTTAAAATTGAAGTTCACCCTTTAGACCTTACTGTCTAAAGTGTGAACTTACCTACTATCTACCTCATCAGGGAGCCTCGGACTATGTTTGATCGGACTTTACTGGCTTTACACTACACTAAATGTCATTCCCTTATCACATATGTCTACACTGTGGATGCCTCGATTGTAATCATGTCATGTCTTTCCGCTGACTGGTTAGCACGCAACAGGAGCTTTTCACGGTACCTCGGTACACGTGACAATAAACAACTGAACTGAACTTTAGTGACTCAGCGTGGAAACAGGCCCTTCGGCCCACCAAGTCCGCACTGCCCAGCAATCACCCTGTTCACTAGCGCTATCCTACACACACTGGAGACGATTTCACAAAAGCCAATTAACCTACAAACCTGTACGCATTTGGAGCGTGGGAGGGAACCGGAGCACCCGGCAAAAACCAACGCAGTCACAGGGAGAACGTACAGACTCCGCACAGACAGCACCCGTAGTCGGGATCGAACTTGGGTCTCTGTCGCTGTAAGGCAGCAACTCTACCGCCGCGCCACCGTGCCACTTGAATTTTTTTCCTTTGTCAGACTCTGGGTTCAGTCAGATATTCAGAGGCTTTTTGTCAGCGAGAAGCAAAGCAGGATACTGGGCACTTTTCTCTGCAGGACACTGGGCTTTGATGAACGCATAGGAAAATGGGTGGCTCATCGAGTGGCTAAAATTAAGTGAAGTCAATAGAAGATTTGCTCGAGCAGGCTGTTGAAATTGCATTGCTATTGTGATCAATCCCACAATTTTTAGTTTGATAATTGGAACAGTATAGCACATGAAAAAGGCCCTTCGGCCCACAATGTCTGTGCCGATCAGGATGCCAAGACCAACTCTTATCCACCTGCACAGAATCCATATCTCTCCATTCCCTACATATGCAAAAGTCTCTTAAATGCCTCTATCATATCTGCCTCCACCACCGCCCCTGGCAGCGGGTTCCAGGCACCCACCAGCCTTAGTAAAAGTACTTGCCCTGCACATCCCCTTTAAGCTTTACCCCTGCGTTTTTCTCCCAGTAAATGCCGGCCGACAGTCTTATCACATTAAATCCATCTGGATTCCAGTGTAGACATATTTTCTCTGGCGGGTAACTTTTGTTTAGAACTCCCTTCCAAACGGAGAAGAAGATTGTGCCAGGGTGGGGAAGGGGGTCATAAGGTCATTGGTGATAGGAGCAGAATTAGGCCATTTGGCCCGTCAGGTCTACTCTGCCATTCATTCATGGCTGATCTATCTCTCCCTCATAATCACGTTCTCCTGCCTTCTCCTCATAACCTCTGACACCCGCGCTAATCAAGAATCTCCGCCTTAAAAATATCCACCGACTTGGCCTCACCAGCCTTCTGTGGCAAAGAATTCCACAGATTCACCACCCTCTGACTAAAGTTGTTGATGAATTGGATTGAATGAATAGGTTTATTGGCCAAGTATTCACATACAAGGAATTTGCCTTGGTGCTCCGCCCACAAGTGACAACATGACATACAGTGACAGTTACGAATGACACATAAAACACTATTAGCCCTGTCCCACGGTACGAGTTCAATCCAAGCATTCTCCTGAGTTACAAAAAAAAATCAAACTCGTGGTAAGCACGGAGAACGTAGCGGGTACGTCGGAGCTCGGGGACGTCTCTTAGCGGCTCGTAACGCTAACAGCAGGTACTCGGGAAGACTCGCTAACAGCAGGTAAGCACGGGAAGATTTTTCAACATGTTGAAAAATGTCCACAAGAGCCCCGAGAACCGACGATGCTAGTTGAAGGTGGTTGCCGGATGACAAAAACCTCCGGGAACCTCCGGGAACCGCACGGAAACCTTGGGTGGGGCACAAAGTCTCCATAGGTTTCCATTCAGGTTTCCTAAGTGGGACATGGGCAGTAACTCAGCGGGACAGACAGCATCTCTGGATGAGCAGTTTGCTTTGTTCTGTCTTGAGTAATGGGGCTCGTTCCAATCTAGGGCGCACCCCCAGAGCCACATCGTGACGTTTCTGCTCCCCGTACCAGGCACCGTGAAGCTTTTCAAACTGGAAACTTGCAGTGTTCACTCCGTATTGTGGTGAACAGCCTATTCCCAGTGGGAACTGGTCTGACAACTGTGCACATTTAGATCAATTAGATTCCTTTCAGCGAGCCAGTTGGAGCTGTGTACATTTGTCATTGCTTTCTGCACTTTGCAGAGTAGTTTGGATCCTTCACTGAATGCAGAGAGGCAGCCCCTCACAGCTGCGCGTTATTTATTAATTGCACAACCTGCTTTCAACATTTACTATGTAAATTATCTCTCTCGCTCTCTCCCTCTCACTCTCCCCACTTTCTCTCTCTCTGTCCCTTTCTCTCTGTCCCCTCTGTCTTTCTCTCTCTCTCTCTCTCTCTCTCTCTCTCCCTCTCCCCCCTCTCTCTCTGTCTCCCCCCTCTCTCTCTCTCCCTCTCTCTCTCTCCCTCTCTCTGTTTCCCCCTTCTCTCTGTCTCTCTCTTTCCCCCCTTCTCTGACTCCACCGCTCTCTGTCTTCCCCCCCTCTCTCCCCCCTCTCTCCCCCTTCTCTTCTCCCCTCCCCCCCCCCTTTCTACCGCCTCTGTGTCCCTATCTCTGTCTTTGTCTCTCTCTCTCTCTCTCTTGCTCTCTCTCTCTTAGCGTTTCGTATTTTTACCAGTGAACTGAAATGTTTTGGGTGTGCAGGTTCCGCAGCCCTGGTGCACTGGGCTTGATCCACACTAAGTTTACACAATGATGGCAGGGATTAGCAGCGATGTGTCTGCATGTGTATCTAAATCAGAATGTGTCATCAGGAAGTACAGGGTCAGTTTGTGCTGTGTGATTCATCTACATGTGCTCCACATTTTTCTTGCATGTCTCCAGACCACAATGTTTAACTAGTTTAATAATTTACAAGTACATGAGGGTGAGCATACCATGGGCGGTGCATCTGTGGAATTCTTTGCCACAGGCGGCTTGTGGAGGCCAAATCAGTGGATATTTTTGAAAGGCAGATAGATTCTTGATTAGTACAGGTGTAAGAGGTTATGGGGAGAAGGCAGGATAATGGGGTGGGGAGGGAGAGATAGATCAGCCATGATTGAATGGTGTAGATCTAATGGGCCGAATGGCCTAATTCTGCTCCTATCACTTATGTCCTTACACCTTTTTATCATTCTACACTTTGTTTCTCAATTGTGTCAACACACCACTGTTAATATAACTGATATCACTTATAACTAGTGTTTAAGAAGGAACTGCAGATGCTGGAAAATCAAAGGTAGACAAAAATGCTGGAGAAACTCAGCGGGTGAGGCAGCATCTGTGCAGCGAAGGAAATAGGTAACGTTTTGGGTCGAGATCCTTCTTCAGACTGAAGAAGGGTCTCGACCCGAAACGTTGCTTATTTACTTTGCTTCCCAGATGCTGCCTCACCCGCTGAGTTTCTCCAGCATTTTTGCCTACCTTGTAACTTATAACTAGCATAAGTAGGGAGACAAAAATGCTGGTGAAACTCAACGGGTTCTTCTGAAGGGCCTCGACCCGAAATGTCAGCTATTCCTTCGCTCCATAGATGCTGCCTCACCCGCTGAGTTTCACCAGCACTTTTGTCTACCTTCGATTTTTTCCAGCATCTGCAGATCTTTCTTAAACAACTACCATAAGTAGTATTACTTACGAACTTAATGATATCCTTAAGTGACCAGAACTGCACACAATACACCAAACGCGGTCTCGCCAATGTTTAGACTCACTTCGGTGAGTTAACACTGGATGTAAATTGAGTTGTAATTCCTTAATGGATTTGGTCAAATTGATCTAAGCCTAGTGGAAGCTCCAGCCTCTGATCTTCACATTGGACTGGGTGTAGTTATGGGTCACAGCCTTCCTCCAGCTTGAATGTGGAGTGTGAAGCAGGTCTGTCCCTATTGATCAGAGTCACATTTAGTTGGAACTAGAACAGCTGTGAGGACAATTTCTCAACTTCTGGTTAGAATGTTTTTGGATTTTGGCCAATATATACATGTGTCGTCATTCAGTGGAGCCTTGCTTAAAGAGTCAGTACTTTGGTTATATAAGGGCAATTAGGAATGCAAAGTGGACTTGAGCTGATGCACCAATTTTAGGCCGTTTTTTTTTCAAGCATTAATGCAATTTAACAAGGTCCTAGCTTACATGATGAAACAAGCTTCCGAAGAAGGGTCTCGACCGGAAACGTCACCCATACCTTCTCTCCAGAGATGCTGCCTGTCCCGCTGAGTTACTCCAGCATTTTGTGTCTATCTTTGGTTTAAACCAGCATCTGCAGTTCCTTCTCTCTATTCAATGTATACATAGCGTGCTTCTGAAAATGACTCTTGACTTGAATGGATGAATGATTAAGTCTATTGGCCAAGTATGTACCCATACAAGGAATTTGCCTTGGTGCTCCACCACCGCGCCACCCTTATTGGAAAAAAATAGATAACATTTTAAAGCGTGGATCAGGAAAGAGTAGACACAAGGAACTGCAGATGCTGCTTTACAAAAACAAAAGAGAAAAAAGAGAAATCACACAGCAGGTTAGTATTAAAATTAATTAACTTTTATTTATTTAACAACAAATCATTGGATTACTGTCATACTGATTTTTCTACACTATATCCCAGTAAAGTGAGTCCCTGTTAATTATAAGAAGGTGGATAGAAATGCTGGAGAAACTCAGCGGGTGCGGCAGCATCTATGGAGCGAAGGAATAAGTGACATTTGTTTAATTATACATTATAAATCTCTTATTAATTGTCCTATCCATGTCCCTGTCTAAATGATGTTGAGCTATAGTAAAGAAAAATCAGTATGAAGACATAAAGGTATCACATGTAGGTGCCTTTTAGAATGCCAATTACACAATTAGACTTGTATCATTCATTGATGCTTTATTTACAGCTCTGCATAACTAATTACAACGGAAAGTGATGCCATCTTGTTTTTAGTTTTAGAGCTAAAGCGCGGAAACTGGTCCCCTCGTCCCACCGAGTCCACACCGACTAGCGATCCCCGCACAGTCTGAAGAAGGGTCTCGACCCGAAACGTCGCCTATTCCTTCTCTCCGTAGATGCTGCCTGTCCCGCTGAGTGCCACCAGCATTTTTGTCCACCCGCACATTAACACAGCCCTACACACACTAGGGACAATTCTTATGCATTTATACCAAGCCGATTAACATTGTATTGTATTCAATGTATTGTCATTATCTCATTTTAGAGACAACGAAATGGATTTTCCTTACAGTCAAGTAACATAAAATTAAATAGTAAATAAATAAACATATTGAAAGAAAGCAAAAAGACTGAAGTCCACACACAACATAACCCCTCAGCGGCACCAGAGTTAAGGAAGGTACCATAGTCCAGCCAGCCAAACCGCCGATCTTCCCAGATGTCCACCCGTGGTCGGGGTCTCCCGAGCACCCGCAGATGCTCAGGCCCTGTCGCCGGGAACGATGGAACCCCGACGGAGAACATCCTCAGCGGCCCGGACCTCCAGATCAGCCACTTCCCACCGGAGTCCGCCGCTCCCGAAATCCACTCCGCGATGTTGATCTGCGCCGCCCGCGTTGGGAGCTCCGCGAACCACATCTCCGCGCTGTCGGTGCAGCAGGCCCAGCACTCCGGAGCTGCAACGGCGATCCCCCGATAAGGCATCGCTTGCCCCCGCGATGTTTCCAACGTTGCGTCGCCAACACATACAGACCTGCACGCCATAGGAGTGTGGGAGGAAACCGAAGATCTTGGAGAAAACCCACTCATGTGGAAAACGGGGAAAACGTACAGTACAAACTCAGTACAGACAAGCAACCGTGGTCAGGATGGAACCCGGGTCTCTGGCGCTGTAAAGCAGCCAATCTACCGTTGCTCCACCGCGCCGCCCTGGTGTTAGTTAGCGGCATTGAACTTTTCTATTTGAGGGGGGATGGACGGAAAAAATATTTAATAAAATTCACTCAACCTGCTCTGAAAAAAATTATGAAAATAATTCAATTTTATGTTATTCAATTTGGTGTGCAAGTTACAGAAACAATGACTATTTTATATATTTTTTTGTGTAAAGCAGCATCTGCAGTTCCATGTGCCTACTCTTTGCTGATCCACTCTTTAAAATGTTATCTAATTTTTCTATAAGGGTGGCACGGTAGCAGAGTTGCTGCCTTACAATGCCAGAGATCCTGACTACGGGTGCTGACTGGGTGGAGTTTGCACGTTGTCCCTGTGACCGTGTGGGTTTTCTCTGGGAACTCTGGTTCCCTCCCACACTCCAAAGACGTACAGTTTTGTAGGTTAATTGCCTTGGTAAAAATCGTAAATTGTCCCCAGTGTGTGTAGGATGTTGTTAGTGTGCAGGGATCACTGGTCGGCGTGGACTTGGTGGGCCGAAGGGCCTGTTTCTGCGCTGTGTCTCTAAATTCTCTGCCTCAGAGGGTGGTGGAGGCAGGTTCTCTGGATACTTTCAAGAGAGAGCTAGATAGGGCTCTTTAAGATAGCGGAGTCAGGGGTTATGGGGAGAAGGCAGGAACGGGGTACTGATTGGGGATGATCAGCCATGATCACAGTGAATGGCGGTGCTGGCTCGAAGGGCTGAATGGCCTACTCCTGCACCTATTGTCTATTGCCTATTGCCAAACTAAACTAAATCAATCTGACAACTGGTCAGACTATGGCTTACTATTTCTGCTCCAGTTATACAAGGTTCAGCTTTCCCTGAGGGTGTACTGTCATTCAGAGAATTAAGTCTACTTCAGCATAATTCAATTTGATTCTGAAGACTTAGATTCCATGTTACAACAGGTCCCACATCGGATACTGCCTAACCTCTGCCTATCAATGTTTCCGCCATTGAATAACCGTTTCCTGTCATTCTGTGTTTTCAAGAGAGAGTTAGATAGGGCTCTTGGGGTTTACGGAATCAAGGGACATGGGGAGAAAGCAGGAAATGGCCACTGATTCTGGATGATCAGCCATGATCACTTTGAATGGCGGTGCTGGCTCGATGGGCCAAATGGCCTCCTCCTGCACCTTTTTTCTACGTTTTTATGTTTCTATGTTGCTTTTTACCAGAGAGTGAACATTTCTTCGATGCTTCATCCTGTAATTCATCTTTACTTTCATCCTCTGTAAGTACGTGAACCCTTCTTTAAACAAAATACAGTCCTTGCATCATTGCATCACTGCCATCTTCATCAATGTGTTTTGGATTTTCGGCTTGAAGGTTTGCTTTCTTATAACTAACATTTCTTATCCAAGCCTAGCCCTGGCAACGTTTCCAAGTCTTGCATTACATTTTGCAAACTGTTTAGTACAAAATGGAAATGGGCCCTTCAGCCCACCAAGTCCGCACCGACCACCGACTCTTACACTAGTTTAGTTTAGAGAAACAGCATGGAAACAGGCCCTTCGGCCCATTGAATAAATGTCGACCTTCAATCACCCATACACTAGTTTAGCTTGGAGATACAGCATGGAAACAGGCCCTTGGGCTCTCTGAGTCCGTGCCGACCAGCGATCGCCCGTGCACTAGATATATCCTACACACAAGGGGAAATTTCGAGAAGTCAATTAAACCAATATTCTTTTGCATATCCACAGAGTGATGTCCTGCAAAATAAACCAGGATCTAAAATGCTAACCACAAGTGTGAGCTTGCTTTGCCATTGTAATTTTTTTTCTAGCCAATTATCCAATTTAACTGAGAGTGGCATCCCATCATCAGGACTTGGCTGCTGCTTCCAATTAGTTCTTCCTTCTGTGCAAGTGATTAGAACCAGACCTTCAGAACATGGATGTGGCACAAAAAGCCGGAGTAACTCAGCGGGGACAGGCAGCATCTCTGGGGAGGAGGAATGGGTGACGTTTCGGGTCGAGACCCTTCTTCAGAACTCGAAGCCTTGGATGACATTACTTAGCTTCTCCGCGGCTTTGTGTGACGTAACAGTCCCTGGCTTAGAATCAGTCTTGTTCTAAGAAGATGAAATTAGCGATTTAGATGAAATGCTTGCTGAGCCAGCTTGAAATCCTGAAGTTCCCTGCAATAAGCATTGTTGAAGTGCTGACATTGTCTAGTTTGGACAATATAGGACTTTGATGTACTTTTTTACTCATTAAAATTATAAATGGCAGTATTTGGCATCATTTAATTGTTGTACACCATTGCACATGTTCATTTATGGGGAATAACTCGTGCTACAGTCTACTTTACAATGTATTTCTTGCGATTCAATGCGGAAACAGGCCCTTCAGCCCACCGAGTCCGCACTGACCACTGATCCAACATACTGTGCATTTTGCACATTGGGGCAATTTATCATTTTTCCCAAAGCCAATTAACCTGAAGACCTACACATCTTTGGAGTTCACAAGTTCACGTCATAGGGGTAGAATTAGGCCATTCGGCCCATCGAGTCTACTCCGCCATTCAATCACGGCCGATCTCTGCCTCCTAATCCCATTTTCCTGCCTTCTTCCCACAACCCTTGACACCCGTTCTAATCAAGAATGTGTCTATCTCTGCCTTAAAAATATCCACTGACTTGGCCTCCACAGCCCTCTGTGGCAATGAGTTCCACAGATTAACTACCCTCTGACTAAAGAAGTTCCTCCTCACCTCCTTTCTAAAAGATCACCCTTTAATTCTGAGGCTGCGACTTCTGGTCCTTGACTCACCCACCAGTGGAAACATCCTTTCCACATCAACTCTATCTATGCCTTTCATTATTCTGTAAGTTTCAAGGAGTGTAGGAGGAAACCCGAGCACCCGGAGAAAACCCACGTGGTTTCGGACCACTGGGTGCCGCAGTACAGGACTGATGTGATGTGGATGCAGAAAAGATTCAAAAGGAACAAGTTATCTTCTTTGTAGACAAAAGTGCTGGAGAAACCCAACGGGTGAGGCAGCATCTATGGAGCGAAGGAATAGGTGACGTTTCGGGTCACCCGCTGAGTTTCTCCAGCCTTTTGTGTAACCCTCGATTTTCCAGCATCTGCAGTTCCTCCTTTAACACAATATCTTGTTTGCAGGGTTTGAGTTTCAAGGGTAGACACACAAAGCTGGAGTGACTCAGCGGGTCAGGCAGCATCTCTGGAGAAAAGGAATGGGTGACGTTTTGGGTGGAGACCCATCATCAGACCGAGAGTTAGGGGGAAGTGAAAGAGAGATATATATAGACGGTGGCACACAATAGGCTGGAGAAACTCAGCGGGGGCAGCAGCATCTAAGGAGCGGAGGAGATAGGCGACGTTTCAGCGTCTGCAGTTCTGTCGTAAACAACTTATCTTGTTTGCAGGATACACAAAAGGCTGGAGAAACTCAGCGGGTGTAGCGATAGGCGAAGATAACAGTGAAACAAGTTCAACAACTAGGGAGGGGGGGACGGGAGGGACGGGGAGAAAGGGAAAGCAAAGGTCACTTAAAGTTAGAGAAGTCAAATTCATACCACCGGGTTCTTGGTTCTTGGTTGCTTGGTCGTCCAAAATATTCCAAATTGGAATTTAAACTGGAGGTTGTAAACTGCCCAAGCGAAATATGAGGTGCTGTTCCTCCAATTTGCCTTGGGCTTCACTCGTTGAGTTTCAAGGAGCTTGTTGTCCATTGATCGCAGATTAACAAAGCTTTTTGTGCCCCATTTGGTCGAAGGCTGCCTCAACGTCGAGATGGGTCGCTCTCACCTCACCTGTAGAATAGCTTGAACAGAGGCTGTGGTGAAGTTTGAAGCCAAGTGACCCCCCCTCCCTTCCCTCCCTCCCCACCCAGCAACATCTATCAAGAGTGTTGGTGAGCAGGGTATTGGTGAGCAGCCTTTGCTGGCACTGCCGAGGAAACCTTTCATCGCTCGGAGTCAGCCCATTAGGTGGTCATTAGCCTGAATGGATTTGTCCTGCGTTTTGTAAACAGGATGTAGCTGGATGACTTTCCACATTGTTGAGTAGATGCCAGTGTTGTTAACTGTACTGGAACTGCTTGGCCAGAGGCACAGCCAGTCC
This sequence comes from Raja brachyura, assembly GCA_963514005.1. The sequence continues at coordinate 7,751,781 of OY740802.1, forward strand.
TGGAGCAAGGCGTCAATATTACAGCCCGGATATCAGCCCTTACTGTCTCCAGTGCTCTCAGCTGCGTTGCCACATCACATGGAAAGAATCGCCTCGGCTGCAGACTGGCTCCTGTGATGGTGAGATCTCTGGAGAGAGCTAAGATGGTTCATTGACTGAGGACTTCTGTTAATATACTGTAAGTCTGTTTATAACTGCCCAGTTAATGTATAAGCCAACTCGTGCATAACTGCAGACAGAAGTTCAATAGAGAACTGCTGGCCTCTCAGATGTTTAACATCCACCATGTCTCTAACGTTAGTGCTTGTGCATTGAAAGGTGGAAGCCTGACAAATCCTGAAGGTGAGACGCTGATATATCTGAAGCCGTGCTCTGCTGTTGAACTCAATGTTGAGTCCAGTTCGGTTTAGTTTATTGTCACGTGTACCGAGGTACAGTGAAAAGCTTTTTTTGTTGTTGTTGCGTCTTATCCAGTGAGTGGAAAGACTGGGGTCAAGGAAAGAGTGTTCACGTCGCGGCCCTGTTTCCACCAATCTTTCCACCACAAGAAGCGGCAAGAAGCGGCAAGATGGACACCGTTGTGAGTCTTGTACAGGGTCTTGATGAGACCACACCTGGAGTATTGCGTACACTTCTGGTCTCCAAATCTGAAGAAGGACATTATTGCCCTAGAGGGAGTGCAGAGAAGGTTCACCAGATTGATTCCTGGGATGTCAGGACTGTCTTATGAAGAAAGACTGGATAGACTCGGTTTATACTCTCTAGAATTTAGGAGACTGAGAGGGGATCTTATAGAAACTTACAAAATTCTTAAGAGGTTGGACAGGCTAGATGCAGGAAGATTGTTCCCGATGTTGGGGAGGTCCAGGACAAGGGGTCACAGCTTAAGGATAAGGGGGAAATCCTTATGACCGAGATGAGAAGGACTTTTTTCACACAGAGAGTGGTGGGTCTCTGGAACTCTCTGCCACAGAGGGTAGTTGAGGCCAGCTCATTGGCTATATTTAAGAGGGAGTTAGATGTGGCCCTTGTGGATGAGGGGATCAGAGGGTATGGACAGAAGGCAGGTACGGGATACTGAGTTGGATGATCAGCCATGATCATATTGAATGGCGTTGCAGGCTCGAAGGGCCGAATGGCCTACTCCTGCACCTAATTTCTATGTTTCTATGTTTCTATGTTGTACGCAGATGCCGAGAAGTGTGCTCAGCTCTGGCTGAACAACTTCTAATCTCGTGTGTGGACTCGATAAAAAGAAGAAGTGGAAAGACTACGTGCGATTACAATTAAGCCATCCACAGTTTACAGTTAAAGTCTGGTTGAAGGTAGTCCAAGGGTCTCCAAAGACATGGATGTAGGTTCAGTTTGACTCTCCACCTTCAGAGTGGGTTCAGAGTGGACCCTTCAACCCACCAAGTCCGCGCCGACCTGTGACCATACACGAGCAGTAGTCTACACACTCGGGCCAATTTACAATTTTACTGAAGCCAATTAACCAACAAACATGTACGTCTTTGGAGTGTGGGAGGAAACCGGAGCACCCGGGGAAAACCCACGCAGGTCACGAGGAGCACGTACAAACTCTGTACAGACAGCACCTGACGTCTAGATGGAACCTGGGTCTCCGGAGCTGTAAGGGCAGCAACTGTACTGCTGTGCTACTGTGTACACACGGCTGAGGATCTGCTGGGAATCCGTGCCTTCTCCTCTGCCATTTGCCCGCACGTTGCGACGTAATAAAAACCTTTCAAGTGCTGGGAGGCATTAGGAGCTGCAGATGCTGGCATTGAGCAAAAATAAATCACAAAGTGCTGGAGTAACTTAGCGGGTCAGGCCACATCTGCTGAGAAGGTGGACAGGAAACGTTTCATGTCAGGACCCCTTTTCAGACCCATTGTAGCAGGGGGACGAAGGTGGGGGTGGGACAAAGCTGGCAGGTGATAGATGGGTGGATACAGGTGAGGGGGTTAATTGACGGATGGATGCACAGGAATGAAAGGCTGTGAGGAGGAGAGAAGTGGAGCAAAGGAGATTTAAAAGGCATTTTTTAAATGTTGAAAGTAAATGGTGCCTGGAACATACTGTCGGGGGAGGTGGTGGAAGCAGATCCAATCAAACAGCGCAGAGGTACAGCGGTAGAGTTGCTGCCTTACAGCGCCAGAGACCCGGGTTCAATCCTGACTCCAGGTGCTGTCTGTACAGGGTTTGTATGTTCTCCCTGTGACTGCGTGGGTTTTCTTCAGGTGCCCTGGTTTCCTCCCACATTCCGAAGACATGCAGGCTTGTAGGGTAACTGGCTTCTGTGAATCATACCTCTTGTGTAGGATAGAACAAGTCGCTGGCCAGGGTGGGCCGAAGGGCACGTTTCCACTCCAAACTATCTAAACCAAGAGCAACATTTAAGAGGTATTTGGACGGGCACATGAACATGGATGGAAGGATATGGGCCACGCGCAGGCGGGTGGGATTAAATTAAATTGACTTTATGGTCAACGCGGACATTTGTGGGCCGAAGGGCCTGTTCCTGTGCTGTACTATTCTACATGTCGGAAATAACTGCAGATGCTGGTATGAATCGAAGGTAGACACAAAATGCTGGAGCAACTCAGCGGGTGAGGTAGCATCTCTGGAGAGAAGGGATGGCTGAGCCGCTGAGTTACTCCGGCATTTTGTGTCCACCTATATTATTCTATGTTTCATTGTCCAAACGTTTGATTAACTCCAATCAGTGACTTCTTGGGGTCAAGGGAAGAGCGTTCAAGTCGCGGTCCTGTTTCCACTACCACGCACAAGAAGCGCAAGACGCCATTGTATGCAGACGGCGAGAAGTGTATTCAGCTCTCGCTGAACAACTTCTAATCTTGTGTGTGGACTCGACAATGGCCCTGTCCCAGTACGAGTTCATTCCAAGAGCTCTCCCGAGTTTAAAAAAAATCAAACTCGTGGTAAGCACGGAGAATGAACGTAGCGGGTACGTCGGAGCTCGGGGACGTCTCTTAGCGCTAACGGCAGGTACTCGGGAAGACTCGCTAACGGCAGGTACTCGGGAAGACTCGTGAAAATTTTTCAACATGATGAAAAATGTCCACGAGCGCCTTGAGTACCGACGAGTGGCCATTACCGTAAATCCCCGAGTTCGAACCAGGGCAAACTCGGGAGAGCTCTTGGAATGAACTCGTACTGTGGGACAGGGGTTTAAGAAGTGACTTCTTAAGTGGCTTCTTTGTATTTTGTGTTTAGTAAAACTTGTGCAGCATCTTTTGATGTATAGCACACGCTGTCTAATTATTATTCTGTAATAAAACCAATAAGACAATCCCCTTGACCTTCAAGCGGTGGAAATCTATCAACATTAATATTATTCCCCTCGCTCTCACCACAACATACACAGTGGCGATTTGTATACTTTTACATTTCCATCCTAACACATAATTAAAAAATGTTGCATTGACGGCTAAAGTGCTATTAGCCTGTTTTACTTACAAAAACATGTTTGGACTGGAAATAAATCATCAGCTCCAGTGAGCTGCTCTCCTGGGAGCAGTGATGGTGGGTTTGGCAAGGGGAATAGGAATAAAAATGATATCAGCGGTGACCAAGGTAAATGCTGTTATTGAATCATAGTGAGGGCAGTACAGTGCGCCAGCCCGCTCAGCTGTGGCACCTGCACTAAATCCCCAACTGGGAATATTCTCTCTCAGTGAATGGAACATTTTCCACTTTTAGCTCCGAGTGTTTTAGTCCCAAGCACCTGACACGTGCAGGTTTGAAGCGTTTGGCTGCTTGCGTTCTCACTGCGTCACCACTGAACTAACCGCTGCATCTGAACCCAGCGTAAATCCAGTATCATTGCCGCTGCATGATGCTTTTTGGTTTAGTTCAGAGATACAGCGCGGAAACAGACCCTTCGGCCCATCAGGTTCATGCTAACTATCCAATACCTATTCACACTGGTTCTATGTTATCACATTTCCGCATCCACTTCCCACACACACAGAAGCCAACTGACCTACAAACCCGCACGTCTTTGGGATATGGGAGGATCCCGGGGAAAACCCACGCAGGTCACGGGGAGAGTGTACAAACTCCATATGGACAGCACCCGTAGTCGGGATTGAACCCAGGTCTCTGGCGCTGTGAGGCAGCAACTCTGCGCCACCGTGCCGCCCATTTGCTTTTGGCCTCTTATTCACTAATCTGGATTTTCGACTCTAAGCTGAGATGGTCTGAAATCATTTGGTTTTGAGGCACAAAAGATCAGCTGGGATATTTGAATCCGATCAGTCTGAGTTTAGCTTCTCGACTGTTAATCTGTTAAACCGTGAGAGTTCACAATGTCATTTGCCGGGGCAAAAGGAATTGTAAGGAAACGCAGGATCTTGTGTTGTTTGTTTTATACAACGGAATTATAATCCTCTTTAAAAATATATATAACATTTTACATCCAAGTGTGGATTTATGGCTTTGCTTTACACTTTAGATATTGCCTTGAAAAATAGTTCATGCAATTGAGAGTGGACAGATTCACCTTGATGTCAGCCCACTGTACACACACGAGAGAAACTGCATTGATTCCACTAGCTACTCAATTACACACAAAGCCCTTAAGCGGTTGCTGTGGGGAACTAAAGATATTTTATCGTGCCTGAATCTGGGCCTGATGGACATTCTGGAACACAGAGTGCTACTGAAACAATGCAGGACCTACTCGAGTCCTCGCGGTGGCGCAGCGGTAGAGTTGCTGCCTCACAGCGCCAGGGTCCCGGGTTCGATCCTGACCACGGGCGCCTTCTGTACGCAGTTTGTACGTTAGGACTCGGTGGGTTTTCTACGGTTTCCTCCCACCCTCCAAGGACCAACAAGTTTGTAGGCTAATTGGCTTGGTAAAAATTGTAAATCGTCGCTAGTGTGTGTAGGATAACGCTAGTTTCCGGGTCGGCGCGGACTTGGTGGGCCAAAGGGCCTGTTTCCGCGCTGTATCTCTAAACTAAACCATGTCTTTGACCAATTTAGCAGACTGTCACGGACAAAAAATAGACAGTTGGACTCTGCATTCTTCCCCCCTCATGTACCCCCCCCCCCCCCCCCCCCCCCGTCCCACCTTCCCCCGTTCCCCCTGGACAAACGTCAGAGATGAACTGAAAGAGACCAAAGGATTTGAGAGATGCAAATTGTGAAGCTAGAGGAGGGAATGTTAGTGTGGGGGGGGGGGGGGGGTGGAATGAGTACGAGTCCAGAGTCTATCAGGTTCTATGGCGAACACCATTCGAAAACGGTATAGGAATCTGTTAACTTCCAGAACCACCGTCCACTCTCATCATTTCCATTCCATCTCTCTCCACCCTCATGGTTTAAATGCTTTACAGCATTTTATGTTTAGTTTAGTTTAGGCAATTTACAATTTTACCTAAGCCAATCAACTTCCAAACCTGTCAGCCTTGGGAGTGTGGGAGGAAACCGGAGCAGCTGGAGAAAACCCACGTGGTCACGGGGAGAACGGACTAACTCCGTACAGACAGCACCCGTGGGCAGGATGGTACCTGGGTTTCTGGCGCTGTGAGGCAGCAACTCTACCGCTGCGCCACCGTGCCGCGCAGTCAGGCAGCGTAACGCTAAGCATGCTTTAAGTGTCCCAAGCAGAATAGACAGCAGCATCGGTGGATGGGAAAATAACGAGTCGGAAGCTGGTCAAAGGACAAAGACATCTCCCATGTGGGCCAAGTAGGCCGGAGGTGAAAGGCTTTAGAGGCACAGTAACAAAAGGATTTGGCCAAAGGTACGGAGGATGGCGGTCTTTGTTTCAGAATAATGTCAGTACTCTGCAACGACTTCTACTTTCTTGGCAGTCAACAAATAGCCTCTCTCAGAAACCTCTCTTGCCAACGGCGTCAATATTTGCAGCTAAAGTGCCAGTTCCAACCAGCGCTGAATGGGCTCTGAGGCCACAATAGACTAATTGAGATCGGTGGACGCCATGAGATCTGGCACATGGGAATAGCAGTCACTCAGTTTCCTTCATCAGTATTAGTTTAGTTTACTTTTGTTTAGTTTAATTTAGAGACACGGCGTGGAAACAGGCCCTTCGGCCCACTGGGTTCGTGCCGACCAATGATCACCTGCCCACTAGTTCTATCGTACACACGCTAGGAACAATCTTTACAATTAACTTATAGAAACATAGAAACATAGACAATAGGTGCAGGAGTAGGCCATTCGGCCCTTCGAGCCTGCACCGCCATTCAATATGATCATGGCTGATCATCCAACTCAGTATCCCGTACTTGCCTTCTCTCCATACCCCCTGATCCCCTTAGCCACAAGGGCCACATCTAACTCCCTCTTAAATATAGCCAACAAACTGGCCTCAACTACCTTCTGTGGCAGAGAATTCCACAGATTCACCACTCTCTGTGTGAAAAATGATTTTCTCATCTCGGTCCTAAAAGACTTCCCCCTTATCCTTAAACAGTGACCCCTTGTCCTGGACTTCCCCAACATCGGGAACAATCTTGCTGCATCTAGACTGTCCAACCCCTTATGAATTTGTAAGTTCTCTATGAGATCCCCCTTCAATCTTCTAAATTCCAGCGAGTACAAGCCAAGTCTATCCAGTCTTTCTTCATATGGAAGTCCTGCCATCCCAGGAATCAGTCTGGTGACCTACAGTCTATAAACCTGCATGTCTTTGGAATGTGGCAGGAAGTCAGAGCACCCGGCGAAAACCCACACGGTCACAGGGATAATGTACAAACTCCATATGGACAGTATTGGACTGGCCGAATATGTCACGTTAGACAATAGACAATAGACAATAGGCGCCGGAGTAGGTCATTCAACCCTTCGAGCCAACACCACCATTCAATGTGATCATGGCTGATCATCCCCAATCAGTACCCAGTTCCTGCCTTCTCCCCATATCCCCTGACTCTGCTATTTTTAAGAGCCCTATCTAGCTCACTCTTGAAAGTATCCAGAGAACTGGCCTCCACCGCCCTCTGAGGCAGAGAATTCCACAGTTAAATCTTTCAGTTCATAAGATCATAAGTGATCGGAGTAGAATTAGGCCATTCGGCCCATCAAGCCCACTCTGTCATTCAATCAAGGCTGAGCCATCTCTCCCTCCTAACTCCATTCTCCTGCCTTATCCCCATAACCTCTGACACCCGTGCTAGTTTGTTGCAACCCTCTGAGTCCTCTGTTCACTAACCCTTGGTGCTGCCAGTGAAGGTGGAAGCTAAACACTCGCAGTTCTCTGCGCTTAGACAGGCGTTGATAAACAAATGTACATTTTTACAGAGATAAACACTGTGTCTTTGTGCTCTGCTGACTGGCACGCTCTTGCATCCATATTTTACTTGGCAAAACTAATGGTTTCGACAAAGGATGGTTTTAAATCTTTTAAAATTCGAATCCTTTTAAGAAGAGGAATATACTCGGACTATTGTTTTCAATGACATTTGTTAGTTTAGTTTCGCTCAAAGATAAACAGGCCTTTCGGCCCACTGAGTCCGTGCCGACCAGCGATCCCCGCACACTAACACTATCCTACACACACTAGGGACAATTTACAATTATACTGAGCCATTTAGCTTAAGAACCTGTACGTCTGTGGAGTGAGTTATAAAACCGGAGCACCCAGAGAAAACCCACGCAGGTCACGGAGAGAACGTGCATTTTAACATACGGCAGTATAAAATAGATTAGAGATCTTATCTTCCATTAACAAGCTCCCCCCCCCCCCCCCCACAAACCCCTCCAGGTACTAAAATATCAACTAAAGAATATAATAGATGGTGTTCAGACAAATTTCATTGAAATTAATGAAAGTGCGGCACGATTGACACACAGATCTTTCTAAAGGAGTTGATGCCGCGATCAACTTGATGGGGAATCTTTCAGAGGAAATGCTGGAATTTAGTTTAGCTTAGTTCAGAGATACAGCGCAGAAGCAGGACTTTCGACCCTCCCAGTCCACACACCTACCAGGGATCCCCGCACACTATCACTATCTTACACACACCGGGGACAGTGGAGGCCAAATCATTCGATGGATTTAAGTGGAGAGTTGGATAGAGCTCTAGGGGCTAGTGGAGTCGAGGGATATGGGGAGAAGGCAGGCACGGGTTATTGATTGGGGACAATCAGCCATGATCACAATGAATGGCGGTGCTGGCTCGAAGGACCGAATGGCCTCCTCCTGCACCTATTTTCTATGTTTCTATGTTTCTATGGGGACAATTTGACGTTGATACCAAGCCAATTATCCTGCAAACCTGTACGTCTTTGGAGTGTGGGAGGAAACCGAAGATTTCGGAGAAAACGGGGGAAGACATTTGTTTATCTCGGTTCTCATTCAAGGCAGTCCGCTACATTACAAACGGATTTTTGTTAAATGGACTGCAAATAAATGGTCAGCATTAGATCATTCTTTGAAGTGGTCTGGATTTGGAAACATTTCAAAAGGAAGTCATGTATCAGATCGGTATCCAGCTGAAGTTTGAGTTAATTTTTGTCCTACCCTACACATCACTGATCTTCCTTGGTACCGTTCCAAAACGCTACACACAATCCTTCCTCACAAAGCAACCTTTTGTGTAATTTCACAATTAGGGCTGAATAATGGTCACATACAAACCGACACAAATTTAAAACTCCGCAGACTGATTTAATCATCACACTCTGTCTCTAATGGATGAAGTTAGTAGGCTTGCAGCAAGAATCCAATTATCATGTTATTAATAGAGTTGGTAACGTATTTCAACTGTTATCACCAGACAAAAGGAAAATAATTAATATCAAAAAATCAGTCCGTAATTAAATTTAGTTTGTCAAACATCAGAGTAAGGGCGGCAATTATACGTTCATTATTAGTGGAGGAGGAAAATAGTAACTTTAGGCATGAATGTGGATCAGTGAATGTTCCATATAGTTCCTGTCTGCACCTGGTTCAGCAGCTTTTATTCTGGGGTTTCATCCCTGATTTTGTCATGGTTTAGTTTTAGAGATGCAATGCAGAAACAGGCCGTTCGGCCCACCGAGTCCGTGCCGACCAGAGATCCCCACACACCAACAACATCCTGCACACACTAGGGACAATTCACATTTATCCCAAGCCGATTAACCTACAAACCTGTACGTCTTTGGGAGTGTGGGAGGACAACGAAGATCTTGGAAAAATCCCTCGTGGTCACGGGGAGAACGTACAAACTCCGTACAGACAGCACCCCGTGGTCAGGATCCAACCCGGATCTTTGGCGTTCTAAGGCAGTAGCTCCAGCCGCCCTGTCTCCAGAGCTAACTATTCCCATACTCACTCGATATCCTTGTCTCTTTGCCTGCAGTGAAGTTGCCTGTACTGTTCTGCTGTCTGTATTCAGAATTACATCAAGAGCATCCACTCATCAGCCTTGTGTTCTTGGGTGTGCACTGGAACCTAATCCTTATGACGAATCCAACCTTAAGTTGCCTGCCTTCCTGTATCAGTCATGTCCTTTTACCCAACACCATCTAAGAAATCTCTTTCAACCCAACTCTGGCCACTAGCTTCCTACTGCAATTCTTTTATTCCACCAGTTTGCTGATCAAATGCTGCAAATCCTTGTGAGTTCAATGACGAAGCAATCCAAGAATGTTTTTGGTGGAAATGTTATGGATATTATGGAGGTGTAATAGATAGGAATGGGATATGAGCAACACATGGGCAGGTGTGACGAGCATAGATGGGGCACCTTGGTCGGCATGGGCAAATTGGGCAGAAGGACCTGGTTCCTTGCTGTATGACTATGATTCTAGGCCAGGAAATGATCTATCACACATACCATTGCCACATTATAGACCGACCTTTAGAGCAAATGATAATGGTGTTAAATTTGTCCAATTTAATAACTGCCGGGAGATCGAGAATAATTTGTCTGACAAAACAAAGATTGAACTTTAGTTAGACTAGCGTTACACTGTGGTGCTGAAACATTAATAAGAATATAGAAAGCTAGGTCCCAAATGTGAGCAAAATTTGGTGATGGAAGTTGTATCACAGATATAATGTACTGGAGGATGGAATGACTATCGAACAGACTATGTGTGATGTATGAAGGAACTGCAGACGCTGGTTTAAACCGAAGAGAGACACAAAATGCTGGAGTAACTCAGCGGGAGAGGCAGCATCTCTGGAGAGAAGGAATGGGTGACGTTTCGGGCCGAGACCCTTCTTCGGAGGTGTCCATCATGGAACAAACAATTCTGGTTCTGAAAAGGACAGTGTGCTGGAGTAACTCAGCAGGTCAGGCAGCATCTGGTGACATTTCGGGGGTTGAGACCCTTCTTCTGACCTCACCTATCCATGTTCTCCAGAGATGCTGCCTGGCCTGCGGTGTAACTCCGGCACTTTGCCCTCTTCAGAAACATAATATCTGTGTTAAAGAAGGAACTGCAGATGCTGGAGAATCGAGGGTTACACAAAAAGCTGGAGAAACTCAGCGGATTCAGCAGCATCTAAGGAGCGAAGGAGATAGGCGACGTTTCGGGTCGAGACCCTTCTTCCTCTTCTTCGAAGAAAGGTCTCGACCCGAAACGTCGCCTATCTCCTTCGCTCCTTAGATGCTGCTGCACCCGCTGAGTTTCTCCAGCTTTTGGTGTAACCCAACATAATATCTGTAATGGCTAATGAGTCGAATTGATTCACAAATGTAAGAAGGTAGGGATAGATTCGCGGCTACTGTGGTGGAAAATGTACAATGAATTTCTATCTTAGATGTAACAAGTTAATGTAATTATCAATATTTAAGTGAACAAGTTGCCGATAAAACTGTTCAACAGGAAATAGAAAGTCACTGAAAATAAAATCCACCCTCCGATACCTACGCATGGATCAAAAGTAATCTGTTCTAATGAACCTTTTTTCCCCATTAAAAAATTACCTCAGAAAGATCATTTGGCCATAACCTCCAATCAATTAAGCAATGCAAAACCACTCCCAATAGCATTTCATTTCGGAGTCACGTGAGTGACTTCGTGAAGAACCCGCCAGCACGCATGCGCGACATATCGTCGCAACGCGTTGCTGCCAACGGCTGGCGGTGGGGCGCGCTCCCTGCCAGCCCTTCATAAGGGATCGCTAAGGTAAGTGACACTAACCTTAAGTTGGTTGGTCCTTGTTGCAAGTACTTTTTGTCTTTCAGCAAGGGCATGGAAGGGAGTTCCAAAGGCCGTAAGACGTCCGCCCGGAGTCGCCGGCCACCTGTCCCAGAGCCCTCATCATCGGCTGTACCTGCGAGACAGGCCGGGAAGAAGGCGGGGAAGTCGGGGAGCCCTGTTGCTGCAGGGCCCGACCCGCCGATACACTGCAGCTCCGGTGAGGAATTCGAGGAGCAGGACTGCGGTGTGCCGCCGGAGCAGGCAGACCCTGCCTCCGCATTGAGGTCGCCAACGGGCTCGTTGGCCGACCTGGGCAAGGGCTCGCGTGCGGCTGCACGGCCCTTCTCCCTGAGCCCTCGGAGAAGAGGGAGGGATGGAGCCCGGAAGCCTAACCCTTTAGGGGCAAAGGCGTCACCTGCCGCTAAACTGGTGTTGTGGCGAGACTCAAGTCCACTGGGAGACCTATCAGGACCAGTGTTGACTCCCCAACCACCGAGACCGGGACGGGTCACTTGGGAGGAGACCGCCACGGTCGCCGAGTCCCCCATGGATGGGAGGACGAGACCGTGCGTCGGCTAGGTCCACGATGTGGGCAGCCGGCAAGCCCGCGCGGGCGTCGGGTCACCGTGCTGAGGCATTGGGTGCCGACTCTCCACCGCGTTTGCCCTCCGTGGCAGCGGGATCAGGCTCCGCCAAAAGAAGGCAGTTGAGCACACCTCCCGCGCGGGAATCGCTCAGCTTTGCTGCGGCGGCTGGCAGCGACAACTTCCGGCACCGGGTTCACCTCGATGAGGTGCGGGCTGATGAACGGAGCCTCAGCAGTGTATCAGAGCATGAGGACTCCGACCGCCCGAGTGTTCAGGGCGAGGGGCGTATTGACCGTATGGAGCGGATGTTGGAGCTCCTCTTGCAGAACCAACGGCAGGATGCATCCAGCTCCAAAGGGCACAGGGAGGTTTCGCCAGTCTCAACAGCCAGCCTGAGGCAGCCAGAGGAGGACTTTTTAGACCCTACACCAGTTCCATCCGAGGTGCCGCAGGAAGAACTCCTTGACGTGGCGGCAAAGTTTGCTTCTTCGGAGACATCGGGACTTCCCCCAACCCCAAACTGGCTGCCACCGTGGACTTCCTAACTAACCACCAGCTCCAGGAGGAAGTTCTATCACAGGCCATCAACAGGCATAAAGCCCCAACCAACTGTAACTCCCTCAACGTGCCCACAGTCAATACGCCGATCTGGGGCAACATAGGCACAGCCATCAGGACTCAGGAGATAAAGCTCCAACGCATCCTGAGGCTGCTTACGGCTGGGATCACCGCGTTCGCGTGGTTGGTGGATGGAGAGGACCTCAACCTAGAGCAGGAGGATGCTCTCGCTCTGCTGTGTGCTACTCAGCACGAAATAAATGCCTTCCGGAAAAGCAGCATCCGCCCCACGCTCAACCCTAAATTTGCAGGGTTGTGCAAGGCGCCTCCTATACCACCGCCCAGACAGCTGTTCGGGGAAGACCTCCCGAAGAGGGTTAAGGAGCTGGACGAACACGCCAAAACGGTGGGACTAATGCGGTCTCAGATCGCCCCCAGGCCGGCGGCCAAGAGAGCGCCATTTATCAGGCCACGAGGCCCTGTCACTAGGCCGGCACGTACCTACACTCCAGCTCCACCTCAATACCAGCAGCCCCAGCAGCCGCGGCAAGGCCCGCAGCGGCCTCCGTGGAAGATGCGGACGCCGCAGCACCAGCCCAACCCAGCACCTCCACGACCCGCCAAACATGTCAGGGACCGCCGGTAACCATGGAGGTAAGGCGGTCTGGTTTTCATGCACCTGTGTGCTTAACTTCACATGTTGGTGGGTGCCTACGGTTCTTCACGGGGGCATGGGAAACTATCACTTCCGATAAGTTTGTTTTACAAAGTATTCAAGGCCATGAGATTGAATTTATTAATGGTAACATTCCTCCATCCCAGCATATGCCCAATCGGACATTTACGCTGTCTGCCATTGAAAAGGCAGCAGGCTATGCTGAGATCTTAAGGTTACAAGAAAAAGGCGTGATAGAAAAAACTATACACGAACCAATTGAATTTGTATCAAACATATTTACCAGGCCCAAGAAGGATGGAGGAATTCAGGTTATTATTGATCTGACCCATTTGAATACCTTTGTAACATATACCCATTTCAAAATGGACACGTTCGAAACAGCCAAGTCATTGATTTCTCATGGCTGCTTTATGGCATGCATTGATTTAAAAGATGCATACTATTCTGTATCCATTCGGAAACACCATAGGAAGTTCTTAAAATTTATCTGGATGGATCAGCTCTGGCAATACAGGGCTTTGCCAAATGGGCTTACCACAGCCCCTAGATTATTTACTAAATTACTCAAACCTATTATGGCCACGCTACGGAATCAACATCATATAGTGATGGCCTATTTGGATGATATTTTGATTGTTGGCAATACCCTGGAGTCGGCTGAACTGGCAGTTTCAGCCACTGTGGCACTTTTTCAGGAAATGGGGTTTATTATCCATCCAGATAAGTCAAAGTTCTGCCCTTCACAGGTTATGGATTATCTGGGGTTCACGGTGGATTCCAATCACATGAGGGCCACCATACCGGCTAACAAGGTTGGGGATGTCACCCAAGTATGTCAGGATTTAGCCTGGGCCAGTATACCATCAATTAGACAAACTGCTAAGGTGATTGGCAAGATTGTAGCATTGTTTCCAGCAGCTCAATACGGGCCTTTGCATTCTCAAAATTTGCAAAGAGCCAAGATCTCCGCGTTAAAACAAAACGCCGGACATTTCGACAGATCAATGCAGCTGCCTCTTAAAGCTAAGATTGAGTTACAATGGTGGGTGGACCATATTAGTGACTCATTTAAACCCATCATTGTGCCCAATCCGATGGTATACATGGCTGGGGAGCTACGGACAACTATTCTAGTTGCGGGGGCAGATGGGACACCCTTGAATCTACTATGTTATTGTCACAAGGGATAAGCTATTTGGAGATGCTTGCAGCATTTCACGGACTTCGAGCTTATTGTTCTAATCTTACTGACGCTCATGTCCGTATCCAAATAGACAATACCACTGCGGTGGCATATTTAAACCATATGGGCGGTACCAGGTCAATTTCATGTGATGAATTGGCTAATACAATTTGGCTCTGGTGTATTCAACGGAATATTTGGATTTCAGCTACCTATTTACCAGGTGAGCTCAATACTGTGGCGGACACCAGGTCACGCAAGTTTAATGACAACATCGAGTGGATGTTGCATCCTCAAATCTTCACTAAAGTTACAGCCAAATTTGGTAAACCGGATATCGACCTCTTTGCGTCGCGGTTGAACCATCAGGTACCAACATACGTTTCGTGGGAACCAGATCCTGGGGCAATGGCGATGGATGCATTCTCGCTGGTTTTTCCATGCATTCCCCCCATTTTGCCTCATCAGTCGGGTATTGCAGAAAATCCAGATGGATGCTGCTAAGGGCATTCTTATCATACCCGACTGGCCTACGCAGCCATGGTATCCGGTGGTCTTTGACATGATCAGTCAATCTTGGGTCCTCTTAGAGGGTTGCCCACAATTGGTCACTAACCCTGTGTCAGGGGAACCACATCCCTGCCACAGCTATCTAAACTTGTTGGCTTGCAGGTTCTGAACCGGCCATTACTGCGGTATGGCCTATCACCCAGAACAATGGATACCATTGGAGCGTCATGCCGGGAGTCCACCAGGCGGCAATACCTCTCCCACATCCGAAAATGGGAAACCTACTGCGGCCGCTCCCAAATTACATATGACGCTGCATCCATAGCCGACGTATTGGAATTCCTGGCGGGGTTGCACCATGATGAACACTTGAGCTACAGTGCCATCAACAGCGCCAGAAGCGCGCTGTCATTCTACCTCAATATTGAGGTAGGATCCAACAGGCTGGTGTCCAGACTCATGCGGGGTATATTCAATGCGAATCCGCCCAGACCATGCTATAATATCACCTGGGATATCGGGAAAGTACTAACCCTTCTCAGGACGTGGTCGCCCATGGAGGGGCTAGAGCTGGACAAACTCACCATGAAGCTGGTGATGTTACTAGCACTGACTTCAGCGCAGAGGGTACAGACACTGCATAAAATCCGGATCGACAGGATGATCTCTACCCCTGCAGAAGTAGTCTTCTTTATAGATGAGCTACTCAAGCAGCATAGACCTGGGTGCACAGGGCTGCAGCTGAAGTTCCCGGCATACCCCGCAGATGCAAGGCTATGTTTAGCCGCCCATATCCGTCACTATGTCAAAGTGACGAGAAACATAAGGGGAATGGAGAAATACCTGCTTGTCACTCACAAGAAACCTCACCATCGAGTGACAGTCCAGACGATATCCAGGTGGCTCAGGATCGTCTTGGGTAAGTCAGGTATCGACACTAATGTCTTCAAATCCCATTCCACCAGGGCTGCATCAACGTCGGCGGCGAGGGTCATGGAGGTGCCCATGGACCATATTCTCGCTACAGCAGGATGGGCGAATGAAGCCGTCTTTCAGCGGTTTTACAACAAGCCTGTTGCCGCTCCTCTACAGTTCGCGGAGGCCGTGCTGAATGCAGGTCAAGAACGTAGAGATGTCCCCGAATGAGGTTTTTTTTTGCTTTGTTTGTTAATAAATACTATTCTTGTTTTTCAGTACAAGCAGTTTGGAAAATTGTTTACTCCCATCCATCCTTAATAGTGGTGTGTCAGCATGGACATGGTCCAGGGCGTGAAATCACAGAGCTTTGAAGTCTTCACGAAGTCACTCACGTGACTCCGAAATGAAATAGTAAGATTAAACGAGAACTTACCAGTTCGAAGGTTAATCTTTATTTTATGAGGAGTTGCGATGAGGGATTTCGTGCCCTCCGCTCCCAACCCTCGATCATGATCAACTGGTAATTAGAGTCTCTTCAATCTTACTATGCCAAGTCATTTCTGTTGTTGTTTCTGTGATTCCACACCGCTACTTTGAAGAATGTCGCGCATGCGTGTTGGCGGGTTCTTCACGAAATCCCTCATTGCAACTCCTCATAAAATAAAGATCAACCTTCGAACTGGTAAGTTCTCCTTTAATCTTACTATTTTATGGCACTGGGCCTGTACTCGCTGGAGTTTCGACGAACGAGGGGGGACCTCATTGAAATGTACCGAATAGTCAAAGGCTTGAATAGAGTGGATGTGGAGAGGATGTTTCCTCTAGTGGGAGAGTCTAGGACTAGAGGTCATTAGCCTCAGAATTAAAGGATGTTCTTTTAGGAGGGAGATGAGGAGGAATTTCTTTAGTCGAAGGGTGGTGAATCTGTGGAATTCTTTGCCAGAGACGGCTGTGGAGGCCACAAGTCAGTGGATATTTTTAAGGCAGAGATAGACAGATTCTTTATTAGTGCGGGTGTCAGGGGTTATGGGGAGAAGGCAGGAGAATGGGGTTAGGTGGGAGAGATAGATCAGCCATGATTGAATGGTGGAGTAGATTTAATGGGCCAAATGGCCTAATTCTGCGCCTATCACTATGACCTTATGACCTTCCCCATGCTCATAGTTTGCTATCATTCTTCACTTCAATTCTTTGTTCACTAAAATATGCAGAGCTCTCACCTTCACAAGTTCATAGGTGATCGGAGCAGAATCAGGCTATACGGCCCATCAAGTCTACTCCATCATTCAATCACGGCTGACCTGTCTCTCTCTCCTAACCCCATTCTCCTGCCTTCTCCCCATAACCCCTGACACCCATACTAATCAAGAATCTGTCAATCTAGAACCAGCAAAACTAACATCTAGATCTGTCCATCTAGAACTAAGTTAGATCCCCTGTGTAACGAAAGATGATTAGCATTAGCCCTTATGTAATGATTTGAAATGGATGATACTACCTTCAATAGTTCTCAGCTGGAGAAAACATTTGTCCTTTTTCACTCCTCCAGGATTTAAAATGCTCCGTTGTAAAAGTAGGAACCATTTATGTTTGGGCTAGCTACTGTTGACATATTATTTTGTCTAGATATATCTGGCAGTATTATTTTGGACACTTGGGGGGGGGTGGTCATTTGATGCATGGGGGGGGGGCGTAACATATGGATTTAGGGGACAGGGAGTGATTCAGACCAGTCACAAAAGGTGGAGAGTACACAGTTCTCACCAGATTGTGGAGAACAGAAAGCTACAACTTGTATGGAAGACTGGTACTTGCATTTCTTTGTTTGTACAACTGCTTCAATAAAGAACCAATTAAATTGGAAATAACAGCTGGAAGATCTGTTCCTTTTGGGCTGGCTGCGTAAGTTCACTCCTACTTACCTGTGGGGTAATGGCAACGGAAAAGTTGGAAATTGCCATTACAGTAAATAATTCCAAAGTATTTTGTTACCTTGATATAGATTTCATTATGCAGAATATGTACAAGAGAACGTGATGTGGCAGATGTTATTTAAACGTTGGGTCGCCACAATTACTTATTTTCTCACCAAGTGGAGGTAGCACGATGTCGCAGCGTTAGAGTTGCTGCCTCACTGCTCCAGAGACTCAGGTTTAATCCTGACCACGGGCGCAGTCTGTACGGAGTTTGTATCTTCTCCCTGTGACCACGTGGGTTTTCTGTGGGTTCTCCGGTTTCCACCCATCGTACCAAAGACATACAGGTTTGTTAGCTAATTGGCTTTGGTAAAATTCTAGTTTGTCCCTAATGTGTGTAGGATAATGCCAGGTGACGGGGTGATTGCTGGTCGGCGCGGACTTGGTGGGCCGAATGGCCTGTTTCCACTCTGATTAACTAAAGTCCAAAGTGTGAACCTCAATTTTCAATAAAGGAACTGTGTTTTGGTTCAAAGTGGATGAATCCACATTCCGTGAAGGAAAAAATCAACTTGTTATAGATTTATCAAGCGGCTGTTTCTGCGCTATATCTCAATAGGTCTACAGACGCTCAGGGGAACAAAAACTGAAAATTCTGGATACACTCAGTGGGGCTGTAGTGGATGAAAGATAACCAATCTCAAACATTAACCATTCAGCAGCTGGTTTATTGTTTGCAACATTAAAAATCATATTTTGTTACCCCTGGATTATTGTGTGCAGTTTTGGTCCCCTAATTTGAAGAAGGACATTCTTGGTATTGAGGGAGTGCAGCGAGGGTTCACCAGGTTAATTCCCGGGATGCCGGGACTGTCATATGCTGAGAGAATGGAGCGGCTGGGCTTGTGTACTCTGGAGATTAGAAGGATGAGAGGGGATGTTATTGAAACATGTAAGATTATTAAGGGTCTGGACATGCTAAAGGCAGGAATCATGTTCCCGATGTAGGGGGAGTCCAGAACCAGGGGCCACAGTTTAAGAATAAGAGGTAAGCTATTTAGAATGGAGATGAGGAAACACTTTTTCACACATAGAATTGTGAGTCTGTGGAATTCTCTGCCTCAGAGGGCGGTGGAGGCCGGTTCGCTGGATATTTTCAAGAGAGAGCTAGATAGGACTCTTAAAGATAGCGGAGTCAGGGGATATGGGGAGAAGGCAGGAATGGGGTACTGATTGGGGATGATCAGCCATGATCACATTGAATGGCGGTGCTGGCTCGAAGGGCCGAATGGCCCACTCCTGCACCTATTGTCTATTGTCTATATTTCTGCATGTACACTATTTTTCTGGAAGCCAATTGATGTCCATTGGTGATGATCAAACTGTTAGGTTTTCAAACACTGGGCTGATGTTCCTATGGGGTTTTTTTACAGTTAATATGCAATGGAGCAACCTCATGCAACCAGCTCAGTGGTTAATGAGCAGAAAATATTTTCGTAAAGCTAATTTTTTCCTGGGGTAAATTGTCTATCTGCTTGTGGTAATTTGCAATGTGCATTACATATATCCCCCCTTTAAATAAGTTTTGGAAGGAACTGTAGATGCTGGTTTAAAGCAAAGATAGACACAAAAGGCGGAAGGATGGTCTCAACCCAAAACGTCACCTATTCCTTTTCTCCACAGATTTTTTCGTTTTAGTTTTGGAGATACAGCACGGAAACAGGCCCTTCGGCCCACCGAGTCCGCACTGCCCAGTGATCCCTGCACATTTACACTATCCTGCACACACTAGGGACAATTGTTATATTTACCCAAGCTAATTAACCTACAAAACCTGCACGTCTTTGGAGAGTGGGTGGAAACTGAAGATCTCTGAGTTAACCCACGCAGGTCACAGGGAGAACGTACAAACTCCGTACAGACAGCACCCGTAGTCGGGATTGAACCCGGGACTCTTGAGCTGTAAGGCAGCGACTCGACCGCTGTGCCACCGTGCCACCCCTTGGTCAGGTGTTGTCTGACCCACAGAGTTGCTCCAGGTTTTCCCTCGAAACTAGTTGCTCACTAGTGGGCCTCTTTTTCCTGCTCTTAGCCTTTAACGCAAATTCTGCAGCTTCATGTTTTGCTATAAATGTCGATTCATTTTGAATTATCCTGATATCTCACCTAATATTAAAATATGAATGCCATTAATGTTAATGTTTAGACATGACAATGTTCATATAATTTAAGATTTAGCATCATAAAATACACTCGCATTGATTGGAATCTAACGAATTGCCTTCATTGCACATCAAGAATGTTAACAGCAGAGGAGGAAACTTGCATTTACCAAAGAAAATCCCATTTGTGATGAATGGCGGCATGGTGGCGCAGCGGTAGAGTCACTGCCTCACAGCGCCAGAGACAGGGGTTCGTTCCTGGCTACGGGTGCCGTCTGTACGGAGTTTGGGCGTTCTCCCCGAGACCTGCGTGGGTTTTCTCCGAGATCTTCGGCTTCCTCCCACACTCCAAAGACGTGCAGCTTTGTAAGTTAATTGGCTTGGTATCAATGTGAAATTGTCCCTAGTGTGTGTAGGATGGTGTTAGTGTACGGGGATCGCTGGTCGACACGGAGGAGGTGGGCTGAAGGACCTGTCTCTGCGCTGTATATCTAAACTAAACTAAACTAAATCAATGGAAAGTTATTGCATGTGGGCTTATTATCATATTGTTATTGTAAAGAAGGGCATGGTTTATTGATATAAAATAATAAGTGGCACAGAGAGCATAGACTGTCAGAACCTGTTTTCAAGGTGGAAGTGTCAAAGACTAGAGGGCGTAGCTTTAAGGAGAGAGCATGAAAGTTTAAAGGAGATTTTTTGATTAATTTAGATACGTTTTTAGTTTGGAGATACAGCGCGGAAACAGGCCCTTCGGCCCACCGAGTCCGTGCTGACCAGCAATCCCCGCACGCTAACACACCTACACCCACTAGGGACGATTTTATACATTTACCAAGCCAATTAACCTACAAACCTGTACGTCTTTGGAGTGTGGGAGGAAACAGAACATCTCGTAGACAACCCACGCAGATCACGGGGAGAACGTACAAACTCCATACAGACAGCACCCGTAGTTTTTTTTTGGAGATCTAAGAATTTCCTCTTCAATTTGTTCTCTCCATTCACTTGGCGTGAAGTCTTATTGACATGCACAGCTGGGAGGTACAAGATGGCACAGATGCTCACCCCCAAAAAATGAAAATGAATTAAGTTGTACTGCTTAAAAATTCCTTCCTTTCTCCTTGCACTGGGAATCCCTGGCAGCCTGCGACTGAGAATCAAGGGGCAGATGTGCCAGCTGTTTAAGGACATCGACTGTTTGAATACGTCCTCCTTGCACACGATTTACTGTGGCAATCTTCCCTCGGAGCTGCCCAAGGCTGTGGTGGATAAAAAGATACTAATTTGTCGGGCAATGGTGTTGCGGTGAAAGAAAGAATGAGATTGCTTGCAATCCTTTGACTGAAGTGAGTTTTTCTTCTCTCCCGGACACTCTCCTTAAACGAGGGTGGCATCTGGCCATTCGTTCATCCCTGATTATGGAGGGGACGGAAAGATAAAAGGAGTGTGAGAGACTGGTGCACGGGGCAGGGGGAAACGCAAGCCAAAAGCTGGAGCGTGAACAGACTCTATGTGTAGGAACAGGGGGAGTTACACCCAGAAGAAGTTACGCCCTCTGCATGTAGGGAGGGACTGCAGATGCAGGGGCGGCGCAGCGGTAGAGTTGCTGCATGACAGCGCCGGAGACCTGGGTTCGATCCTGACCAAGGGTGCTGTCTGTGCGGAGTTTGTACGTTCTCCCTGTGATCCACATAGGTTTTCTCTGGGTGATCCGGTGTGGGCAGCACAGTGGCGCAGTAGAGCTGCTGCCTCACAACGCCAATGAGCCGAGCTTTATCTTTACCTTGTTTGCTGCCTCTGTGGAGTTTGCATGTTGTCTAAACTAAACTAAACAAAACTAGAACAATACTTTAGATTCCGATTCTTGTGCAATTGAGTGTATGGGTTTAGTTTAGTTTAGAAATACAGCGTGGAAAGAGGCCCTTCGGCCCACTGGGTCCGTGCCAACCAGCGATCCCTGCACATTAACACTATTAAAAATAATATTGATTATGTATGTCTGCAATGAACAAATAGCTTTTTATTATGTAGTTACTTCTAATTAAAAAAATTTAACAAAAAAAATAAAAACACTATCCTACACCCACTAGGGACAATTTTTATATTTACCAAGCCAATTAGCCTACAATCCTGTACGTCTTTGGAGTGCGGGAGGAAACCGAAGATCACGGTGTAAACCCACGCAGGCCACAGGGAGAACGTCCAAACTCCGCACAGTCAGCACCCGTAGTCGGGATCGAACCCGGGTCTGCAAGGCAGCAACTCTACCGCTGCACCACCGTGACCGGTGGCACAGTGGAGTCTAAATCTGTCCTATCCATGTCCCTGCCTAAATGTTTCTTAAGCGTTGGGATAGTCCCAGCCTCAACTCCCTCCTCCGGCAGCTCGTTCCATACACCCACCACCCTGAGTGTGAACTAGTTACCCCTCAGGTTCCTATAAAATCTTTTCCCCCCTCATGTTAAACCTAGGTCTTAAAATAACATTAGTGCAAATCTAATCCGTTTGTTCCAACCATTTACTGGCAATGATCCATACTTGCACGTTTTAAGCCTTTTTATATTTTGACTGTCCTCTTTGATTTTTTTCTGGAAATGTAATGTCAGCACTGTTTTCAAAACCTTAATCTTCATCTCCCTCTTCCTCCACCCACAAATCTTTGTCTGTCAGTTCCTCATAAGGTCATAAGCAATAGGAATAGAATTCAGCCCATCAAGTCTACTCCGTCATTCATCATAGCTGATCTACCTCTCCCTCCTGCCTTCTCCCCACAACCTCTGACACCCGTACTAATCAAGAATCCATCTATCTCGGCCTTATAAATATCT
Organism: Raja brachyura; assembly: GCA_963514005.1. The sequence continues at coordinate 7,774,258 of OY740802.1, forward strand.
ACTGACTTGGCCTCCACAAAGAATTCCACAGATTCACCACCCTCTGACGAAAGACATTTCTCCTCATCTCCTTCCTAAAATAACGTCCTTTAATTCTAAGGCTGTGACCTCTGGTCCTAGACTCTCCCACTAGTGGAAACATCCACGTCCACTCTATCCAAGCCTTTCACTATTCTGTTGGTTTCAATTGCCTTCCCCCCACCTCATTCTTCTAAACTCCAGCGAGTACAGGCCCAGCGCCGACAAACGCTCATCATTGGTTAAACTACTCGTTCCTGGGATCATTCTTGAATTCCTCCAGCCCTCTGTATGTAGGGAGGGACTGCAGATGCTGGTTTAAACCAAAGATAGGCGCAAATTGCAGGGTCAGGCAACAAATCTGGAGAAAAGGAATAGGAGACCCTTCTTCTCGACCCAAATCATCACCTGCCCTTTTTCTCCAGTGATGCTGCCTGACCCGCTGAGTTAATCTAGCGTTTTGTGTCTAGCTCCTGTTCTCTCATTGTTAAAGTGTGCTGCCCATTGCATTCACTTTCCTCCCCTCTGTGATCTGAGTCATTTTCCTGCTTGTGGTGGAAATGCCTGCACCTAATGTACTTAAACGGTACTTTGAATTGTTGATGAGATTTATTGCAAAAATGACCTTTGCAATTCACCTCCCAGCAACGTAATGTGCCATCGATTCCCTCCCCTTGTTATATTGGGGGAGATTATTTATAACAGAGCATTAAAGAGCACAAATTAAATTATTTGAAACCTTTTGCCCTTATTGACAATGCAGTTTGTTATTCTGTGATCACAATTTTCAGTCCGACCCAAAACGATGCCTCTCCATTCCCTCCAGAGATGCTGCCTGATCTGTTGAGTTCCTCCAGCACTTTGTGTTTTGAGACCAGCATCTGCAGTTCCTTGTGACTTGTAATTTTCTTAAGTTTAGTTTAGTTTAGAGATACAGCACGGAAACAGGCCCTTCAGCCCACCGGGTCCGGGCTGACCAGCGATCCCCACAAATTAATGCTATCGTACACCCACTAGGGACAATTTTTTTACATTTACCAAGCCAATTGACCTACAAACCTGTACGTCTTTTGAGTGTGTGAGGAAACCGAAGAACTCAGAGAAAAACCCAGGCAGGTCACGGGGAGAACGTGCAAACTCCATACAGACAGCACCCGTAGTCGGGATCGAACCCCGTCTCCGGCGCTGCATTCGCTGTAAGGCAGCAACTCTGCCGCTGCGCCACCGTGACTGCCCTAAGTTGTGTATGGACTTCCATTTATGTATCTGTCACCTTACTTCCTGACTTAATGGAGGGGAAAGATTTAATAGGAACCCGAGGGACAACTTTTGCATCCAGAGGGTGGTGAGTATATGGAACGAGATGCTAGAGGAGGTAGTTGAGCCAAGAACAATAACAACATCTGAAAGAGATTCGGCCAAGTACATGGATAGGAAAGGTTTGGATGGACATGGACCAAACCCAGGCAAATGGGATTAACATAGATGGGGCATCTTGGTCGACATGGACAAGTTGGGCCGAAGGGCCTGTTTCCGTGCTGCATAACTCTGTGACTCTACAAAATGAGCCACTGCTGATTGAGCTGTCCTCAAGGTTTACATCCATCTTGGGTGAAATTTGCCTTGTCATTTTTAATCCATTATCCCTGTTATTTTCTGAAATCAAGAATCATTTTCTGATACTTGCTAAATCTGAAGAAATAAATTAATATATGATAGGGTCGGAATTAGGCCATTCGACCCATCAAGTCCACTCTGTCATTCAATCACGGCTGATCTATCGTTGTAGGAAGGAACTACAGATGCTGGTTTAAACTGAAGATATGCACAAAATGCTGGAGTAACTCAGTGGGACAGGCAGCATCTCTGGATAGAAGGAATGGGTGATATTTCAGGTTGAAACCTATCGTCACCCATTTCATTTCGGAGTCACGTGAGTGACTTCGTGAAGAAGAGCCCGCCGGCACGCATGCGCGACATATCGTCGCAACGCATTGCTGCCGACAGCTGGCGGTGGGGCGCGCTCCCCGCCAGCCCTTCATAAGGAACCGCTTAGGTAAGTTAAACTAACCTTAAGTTGGTTGGCCCTTGCTGTCTGTTTTGTCTTTCAGCAAGGGTGTGGATTGGAGTTCAGAATGTCTGGTCGAAGTCGTCGTTCGACCGGCCCGGCGCCCTCTTCATCGTTTACACCTGGGGCCGGGAAAAAGGCGGGGAAACCGTTGGCGTCTGCTTCTGCAGGTCGGGACCCGCTGAATCGCCACAGCTCCGAGGAGGAGTTCGTGGAGGACGACAACGGGGTGCCTCCCGAAAGGGTGGACCCTGCCACAAGTTCGCCAGTGGCGACCACGGGGAAGGGGTCTCGTGCTGCGGCCCGACCCCCCTCCGCTAGCCCTTCGTTGAAGGGCAGGGGAGGAGCGCGTAAGCCTAACCCGGTACGGGCCAAGGCTCCACCAGCCGCCATGGTGCGGTCTGGTGCAACGGCGGGACCTGGGTCTGTAAGGTCTGCTACCCAACTCCCAACCCCCGCCGCCTGGACGGGGGGCTTGGGTACGGTCCCGCCTCGGTCGCCGAGTCCCCCATGGATGGGTGGACGAGACCATGCGTCGGCACCGTCCAATATGTGGACAGCCGGCAAGCCCGCGCGGGCGTCACTCCATGCTTCTGCTGGAGTCGACCCCAAGCCGTCAGGGCCCTTTGTGGCAATGGCTTCCGCTCCCGCTAAACGGAGGCGGTTGAACACCTCGCCCGCGCGGGAATCGCACGGTTTGCGCTGCGGCGGCCGAAAGCGACAATTTCCGGCGCCGAGATCACTTCTCAGAGGTGCGGGCCGATGAAAGGAGCCCCGGCATGTTTTCTGAGCCGGAGGACTCCGACCACCCGAGTGTTCAGGGTGGTGGGCGTATTGACCGTATGGAGCGGCTGCTGGAGCTGTTGCTCCATAATCAACAGCAGCTCGCATCCACGAACATCGACAGGCACAGGGCCGCCTCGACAGCCTCTATCATCAGCGAGCCACAGGAGGAAGAAGGGTTTGACCCTACACCAGCTCTTTCGGAGCCACCGACAGAAGAGCTACTGGATGTAGCGGCAAAATTCGCTGCTCCAGTCACAACTGGACTTCCACTTCAACCCAAACTGGCAGCCACAGTAGATTTTCTTACGAACCACCGGCTCCAGGAGGAAGTCCTTTCGCAGGCCATTCATCGCCACAAGCCTCCTTCCAACTGCAATGCCCTCAACGTGCCAGTGGTCAATACGCCCATATGGGGCAACATCGGCGTGGCTATCCGCCATCAGGAGGTGAAGCTCCAGCGGATTCTAAAACTCCTTACGGCCGGTATTACCGCCTTTGCGCGGTCGGTGGATGGTGGTGACCTTTCATTGGACCAAGAGGATGCATTGGCACTGTTATGTGCTAGCCAACACGAAATTAATGATTTTCGGAAAAACAGCATCCGTCCTTCTATCAACCCAAAATTCGCTGGGTTGTGCAAACCACCACCGCCACCGCCGCCCCGACAACTCTTCGGAGAGGATCTTCCGAAGAGAGTCAAAGAGCTTGATGAGGTAGCCAAGACGGTGGGACTTATGCGATCTCAGGTCGCCCCCAGACCGACGGTGCCAAAAGCTCCACCTGCTCGACCGCGAGGCTCGGTCACTTCAGCAACCAGACCATATGCTGCTACGCATCACTATTATCAACAGGGCCAGCAGCAGCGGTCTTTTTTGGGGTCAGGCCCACAACGACCCCAGTGGAAGATGAAGCCACCTCACCGTCAAACCAACCCAGCACCTCCACGGCCACCCAAGTATGTCAGGGACCGCCGGTGACCATGGAGGTAAGGCGGTCTGGGTTTCTTTCCCCTGTCCCTTTAACATCACATGTTGGAGGGCGACTCCGGTTCTTTTCTGAAGCATGGAAGACTGTTACTTCAGATGAGTTTATTTTACAAAATATTCGGGGTCATTCTATTGAATTTATTCATGGGGACATGCCTCCATCCCAGCATATGCCTAAACGGAAGTTTACGCTGTCTGCCGTTGAGCAGGCAGCAGGCACAGCTGAAATTTTTCGTTTGGAACAAAAAGGCGTGATAGAGAAAACTATGCACGAACCCATTGAATTCATCTCTAATATTTTTACCAGACCAAAAAAGGATGGAGGTTGTCGGGTGATTATTGACTTGACCCAGCTGAATACTTTTGTAACATACACCCATTTTAAAATGGACACTTTCGAGACAGCCAAATCACTGATTTCACATGGTTGCTTTATGGCATGCATTGATTTGAAAGATGCATACTATTCAGTATCCATTCGGAAACATCACCGAAAGTTTCTGAAATTTGTCTGGATGGATCAGCTCTGGCAATACAGGGCCTTGCCAAATGGGCTTACTACCGCCCCTAGGCTCTTTACTAAGTTGCTTAAACCTATTATGGCCCAATTACGTATACAACACCATGTTGTAATGGCCTATTTGGATGATATCCTGATTATTGGCAACACCCTGGAAGCAGCTGAAAGGGCAGTTTCGGCCACTGTCACTATATTTCAGTGGCTGGGGTTTATAGTCCATCCAGACAAATCCAAGTTCTGCCCATCCCAGGTTATGGATTATCTGGGTTTCACGGTGGATTCTATTCGAATGAGGGCCACCATACCATTTAACAAGGTTGAGGATGTCACCCTTGCATGTCAGGATCTTGCACTCGCCAGTATACCATCTATTCGGCAAACAGCTAAGGTGATTGGGAAAATCGTAGCGTTGTTTCCGGCAGCCCAGTTTGGGCCTTTGCATTATCAAAATCTGCAAAGAGCCAAGATTTCCGCGTTGGAGAAGAACGCTGGTCATTTCGACAGACCTATGCGGCTGCCTTCTGATGCTGAGGTTGAGCTACAATGGTGGGTGTCCAATATTGGCAGGGCATTCAAACCCATTGTTGTACCCAATCCGGTGGTATATTTGCAAACTGACGCAAGCTCCCAAGGCTGGGGAGCTACGGACAGCTCTTCGAGTTGTGGGGGCAGGTGGGATGCCCTTGAAGCTAGCATGTTGCTAGTGCAAGGGATTAACTATTTGGAGCTGCTTGCAGCATTTCACGGACTGCGGGCTTATTGTTCCAATCTCAGTGGAACTCATGTCCGTCTCCAAATAGACAACACTACGGCGGTGGCATATTTAAACCATATGGGCGGTACCAGGTCAGTCTCTTGTGACAAATTGGCTAATACTATTTGGCTCTGGTGTATTTATCGGCATATTTGGATTTCAGCCACCTATTTGCCAGGTAGGCTTAATACTGTGGCAGACACCAGGTCACGCAAATTCAATGATAGTATTGAGTGGATGTTGCATCCTCAAATATTTGCCCAAATTACAGCCAAATTTGGTCAACCGGATATAGACCTTTTTGCGTCCCGGTTGAACCATCAGGTACCGGCATATGTTTCATGGGAACCAGACCCTGGGGCATTAGCGATGGATGCATTCTCGCTAGACTGGGGGAATTGGTTTTTCTATGCATTCCCCCCGTTTTGCCTCATCAGTCGGGTATTACAAAAAATCAAGATGGATTCTGCCAGAGGCATTCTTGTCATACCTGACTGGCCCACACAGCCTTGGTATCCGGTGGTCTTTGACATGATTAGTCAACCTTGGGTCCCTTTAGAGGGTTGCCCGCATTTGGTTTCTCACCCTGTTTCAGGGGAGTTACACCCCTGCCATGCCTATTTAAAAATTACTGGCTTGCAGGTTCTGACCAGGCCATGGATGCAGTATGGCCTTTCCACCCGGACCATGAACACCATTGGAGCATCATGTCGAGAGTCAACCAGGCGAAGATATCTCTCCCACATCACCAAGTGGGAAGCCTACTGCAGCCGCTCTCGCATCACCTATGATGATGTCTCCATAGCCGACGTCCTGGAATTCCTCGCGGGGTTGCACCACGATGAGCACTTGAGTTACAGTGCCATCAACAGCGCTAGGAGTGCGCTGTCATTCTACCTCAACATCGAGGTAGGATCAAACAGGCTAGTGTCCAGGCTTATGCGGGGTATATTCAATCTGAATCCGCCTACACCACGCTATAACATCACCTGGGATGTCAGGGATGTACTAACCCTGCTCAGGTCGTGGTCACCCATGGAAGGGTTACAGCTGGACAAACTCACTATGAAATTGGTGATGTTACTAGCGCTGACTTCAGCACAGCGGGTTCAGACGCTCCACAAACTCCGTATTGACAGGATGACGTCTACCCCTGGAGAAGTAGTCTTTTTCATTGATGAGCTACTTAAGCAGCATAGACCTGGGTGCACAGGGCTGCAGCTGAAGTTCCCGGCATACCCCGCAGATGCTCGGCTATGTTTAGCCACTCATATCCGTTACTACGTCAAGGTGACGAGGAGCATCAGAGGAATGGAGTTGTACCTGCTTGTCACTCACAAAAGACCTCACCATCGAGTGACAGTCCAGACGATATCCAGGTGGCTCCGGATCGTCTTGGATAAGGCAGGTATTGACACTAATGTGTTTAAATCTCACTCCACCAGGGCTGCATCTACGTCGGCGGCGAGAGTCATGGAGGTGCCCATGGACCATATCCTCGCCACAGCAGGATGGGCGAACGAAGCTGTGTTCCAGCGGTTCTATAACAAGCCTGTTGCTGCTCCCCTACAGTTCGCGGAGGCCGCGCTGAACGCCGGACGAGAACGTGGGGATGTCCCCGTTTAAAGGGGATTTTTTGCTGTGTTATTAATAAATCTTCTTTTGTTTCAGTATAACCTCGTTTCATCAACTTGTTTACTCCAATCCATCCTTGCTAGTGGTGTGTCAGCATGGACGTGGTCCAGGGCGTGTAATCACAGAAGCTTTGAAGTCTTCACGAAGTCACTCACGTGACTCCGAAATGAAATAGTAAGATTGAACGAGAACTTACCAGTTCGAAGGTTGATCTTTATTTCATGAGGAGTTGCGGTGAGGGATTTCGTGCCCTCCGCTCCCAACCCTCGATCATCCTCAGCTGGTAATTAGAGTCTCTTTAATCTTACTATGCCAAGTCATTTCTGTTGTTGGTTTCTGTGATTCCACACCGCTGCTTTGAAGAATGTCGCGCATGCGTGCCGGCGGGCTCTTCTTCACGAAATCCCTCACCGCAACTCCTCATGAAATAAAGATCAACCTTCGAACTGGTAAGTTCTCGTTCAATCTTACTATTCCTTCTCTCCAGAGATGCCGCCTGTCCCGCTGAGTTACTCCAGCTTTTTGTGTCTATCTTCGGTGTACACCAGCATCTGTAGTTCCTTCCTACGCAGGTCCCCTTGTTCCATTTGGTTATTACTTCAATTTCACAAATTTGATTAAATGTGGTTTCCTGAAATGTACCATGCCTATTGTACAAAGATGATATGAAAGATCTTCAGCAGAACAACAATCAATCTCTACCCCTTTTCAGCATCAACCTTGCCACTTGTAAATGTACACAATTTGTAGTGTTTATGGTTTTCTCCTCTGCTTTGTGCTCTTGATAATAAATGGTAGCCGCCAACTAGATTTCTAGTTCATTTCGACCCTTGAAATGCACGTTTTCCTATCTCGTCTGTCTGCTCAAGCGGAGAGCAGAGATTAATTTAAAATGAACTCTCTCATCATAATTCCCTGCCACACTAGTGGCCACAGATTTGAAAGCTTCCATTTATCAGAGGTTGCGTGCAGATTTAGGCCATTAGCCCCATGCATGATGTTAATGATTTATTTTTTTGGTTACCATTACAATTGTAAAAAATCGTTCTGATGACACGAGTTCTAATGCATCATAAAAGGTGGTCCTGAAAGTATTTCTAGTGACTGCGGTATAATGAAGTGCAATCTTGTAATGCAATGAATCGATTGATTGAAAGATGCAGCATGGAAGCAGGTCCTTCAGCCCACCGATTCAACGGCCACCATCCATCAGCCGTCATTTGTCCCACTTGGCCGTCATTTGTGCCTCATTTACGCGATATATGTAAATTAGGTCGACGCGTCGTAACACGTGGGGTGCGCATAAGTTGCACATGGTGTGGAATCGTATGCGGTGGCGCGCAATATCGCACGGCGCTCCAGAATTTAGTACTGGAACAATATCCTCAGCGTGACGTATCGTGTACGCACGCTGATGCATTGGGTACGCACGCTGAAGCATTGGCGTCGCACGCTAGCGTCCCGATGTTTCACATGTATCGGGTGGTAACGCATAATTGTGTCACTGTCCGTCAACGTCCTTACGTCCTTGTGTCAATGTCCTGCCGCGTGCCGCAGGGTATTCTAATGATGTCACGTGCACCAGACGACCTATTTTACATGAGGCACAAATGACGGCCAAATGGGACAGGCCCTTAAGTGTTGGACAAAAATGCTGGAGAAACTCAGCGGGTGAGGCAGCATCTATGGAGCGAAGGACATAGGTGACGTTTCGGGCCAAGACCCTTCTCCAGGATTTTTGTCTACCTTCGATTTTCCAGCAACTGCAGTTCCTTCTTAAACACGAAGTGCTGGAGTGAAGTCAGTGGGTTTGTTGTCACCGATCAAGTGGACTCTGACCACTTCCATTCATTTACCAGACACACTTTATTTATTGTGTGCAAGTAGGACTGCATAGCCCCAGTTACTGTTCCAGTCTGTATTTCCACTCAGACCAGTCAAACCTTTATACAGTTTTTGACCCTTAAAATTGTGCGCACTTTCTAATTTCTGATACGTTCTCAAATCATTAGTATGCAAATGTAATAACACTAATACAAGTAAACCTACATTATAATTAATCCTTTATTTAATTTTCGATATCAAGAACCTTGTAGTGGGTGTCAAGGAATGCCCGCCACAAAACATTGGGGGTACTTACATCAATGAATATCTATCTAGTGTGCATCGATGAATGCTTGGAAGTTCTTCTGCAGTTCAGTTGTCCTGACCTTTATCATACTGCAGCTTCTACAGGTTAGGCATCATCTCGGGAGAACATGGATAGGTGACGTTCAGGGCTGGGACCCTTCTTCAGGCTTGGTGCTGCCCCATTCAATTTGAACAACATCTCTCCATTCTCTGGCTGCACGACTTCAGACAAAACATATACCATTTGATCAGACTTTTGTGGAGCTATTCTACGGTTTCATTATATTTGTGTCTTATAATGCTTGGCATAATATTATTTTTAGTTTTGGAAAGAATGACATATCAATGTTCCGGATTATAAAGTGATGAGTTCAGTCCAGGGCATTTTTGTCACCAACAAGAGTCTAGAGCGTTTTACTGTTTTATGTCCCAAAATGGAACATATGGAACAAATGTCATTCTTACTTGCAACAGCACAACAGAAACATAGTGCACTGTAGTTATAACCATAATAAACAACAAAGGGTTTTATATATAAATACATATATATTCCGATTTTCTTTTAGTCGGGAACATTCTTCCGATTGAAAGGAGGAGGGATGGGTGGGGGGGGGGAAAGGGGCGAGGGGATGGGGAGAGGTGCAGGGGGAAGGGGTGGGGGAGGGGAGGGGGATGGGGGGGTGGGAGGGTGGGGAGAGGTGCAGGAGGGGATGGGGGGATGGGGGGATGGGGGGATGGGGGAGGTGCAGGAGGGGAGGGGGATGGGGTGAAGGGCTGGAGGTTAGAAAGGAACAGGGCCAGCAACAAATGACCTCAGGCAAGGAGGATCGCCAATAGGCTCATAGTGGCGAGGGAAGGTCAAAGGCCTCCCAATACCATGAATGTTTTATTGTTTGATTCTTTACCGAACTATACAAGAATACATCTCGTACGATGTAGGTTGGCAATGCATTAAATTATTTACCTAACTACCAGTGTGCTAACCAAAGTCTGATCATTCAACCAGTCAAGTATCAAACTTTAGTTCCATTCTTACTTTGCAATTGATTTCTTGTGGATTAATTGATGTTATTAATATTGTTGTAGGTCGACACATATTCTACAGCAAATGAGCAAATTGGCTGCGAGCAGATTTCCATTACCAGTGTGACCTGTTCCGCTCTCAAAATATAGAAATTAAAGGTAAGGAGAAAGGTAAAAATAGAGAAGGCCTTGTGTCCAATTGCAGCATATTGCTGGCAGAACAAAAACTGCTACGAGAGATCATAGTAATGTTAATAGTTTTAAATATAAACTGTAATGAAGCTATACTGATGTGTGCGAGTATATATATCTATATATCTACACGTACACACACATATATACACACACACACATAGACACACACACGTATATACATAGGCATATATATATATATATGCAGTATGTACACTCACACACACATATATATAGACGCATATTTACAAACACACACGCATGCACGCACGTACGCACACACACACACACACACACACACACACACACACACACACACACACACACACACACACACATATATAAATACACGGAACAATGATATATATAGAGTTGTTAAAGAAGGAATTGCAGATGCTGGAAAATTGAGGGTGCACAAAATGCTGGAGAAACTCAGCGGGTGCAGCAGCATCTATGGAGCGAAGGAGATAGGCCTTCTCTCCATAGATGCTGCTGCACCCACTGAGTTTCTCCAGCATTTTGCGTACCCAATGAAATATATATATATCTGAAGAAGATTTCCTCGACCTGAAACGTCGCCTATTCCTTCTCTCTATAGATGCTGCCTCACCTGCTGAGTTTCTCCAGTATTTTTGTCTACCTTATATATTTCATTGTTCCATGCTGGTACAGATGACGATAAAACACACTTGATAATTGCTGCTTGATATTCCAATCTGCTCTCATTGCAGTTACCAGGAGGACAAGCATGAATCTTAACTGACGATGGAAACCTCATTAAATAATCTGCCTGTAATTATTCAAAGAAATCAGTATAATTCTATAATTTTATACAGTTAATCAATTAGAACCTAATCAACATTACACCCAACGTCTAGAGATAATGAGATATCTCCAGTGATCCTCCCCCTCCCTTTCCCATTATGACCTTTCTGTCCTGGGCCTCCTCCACTGTCGGTGTGAGGCCCAACGCAACCTTCGTTGCCCCCCCTTGATCATGGCTGACTATGGGCGATGCATCCTAGTTGTTGGCTGCTTGCTCCAAACCTTGGCTAGAGCAGCATCGCTTGTGGCTGAAGAGACCAAGGCAGTAGTGACAATCTCCGTGGCAAAGGTCACATTTGTGTGCAGTCTCTGGTTTGTTGAAGTTGCTGCGCTCCTTTCCGCCTGCCCGCTTGTCTGCCGCTGCGTTCAACAGTTTCTCTTCCCCCGTTTTGAGATGTTGGCTCAGGCTACTTCTCCACCTCGTGCGGTCAGCAGCAAGGCTCTCCCAGGGCTCCACACCGATGGAATTGGAGGAGCAGCATCTCATATTTTGCTCGAGCAGGTTACCAGTCAGCGGTGGGAATATTTGTGTCTCTAATTTCAAGTAACCACTGCATTCCCTCTCTCCCCCCCACCCTGATCGTCCTACTAGCTCCACCGTTTGTATTCGTTTTTTGTTTTTTTTTAAATGTTTGATTTTTTTTGTTAAGTTTTTTTATTAGTTAGAAGCAATTACATAATTTTTAAAAAAAGATACGTGTTCATTGTTGACATCATAAAAATCATTTTGTTCTTTGGAGATATACATAATCAGTATTATTTATGTTAATCCTTGCTTAATAATTGTGCTTCTGTATTTTTTTTTTCCATTTTTTATAAAGGTAGAAAATAGTAGAAAAAGATTAAACAAAAAAATAAATATATATATATAAAAAGTTGGGAAAGAATGGAATATTCTACAGATTTTACATCGTTGGAGATATATCCGCGTTTTATGAAATGTACTACTTCATCTATTCTTTGATTCTGGTTTCAGTCGGGTTCTCGTGCCGAACCAGTTTGCCCCTTCAAATATTCAATAAATGGGGACCATATTTTTTAAAACCGTTTGTATTCTTGTATTCCCTCATTATCACCTCTTCCCCAAACAACATGGGCCATTGTCTGCTCCACCTGTCCTTGGTCATCTGTCGTCGGCCCTGATTTGTTCAGGTCTTTTCCTACCTCTAGTTCCCTCCCCTCTACTTTCATAGAAACATAGAAAAACGTGGAAAAATAGGTACAGGAGTAGGCCATTTGGCCCTTCGAGCCAGCACCGCCATTCAATATGATCACGGCTGATCATGCGAAATCAGTACCCCGTTCCTGCCTTCTCCCCATATCCCTTAATTCCTTTAGCCCTGAGAGATAAATCTAACTCTCTCTTGAAAACATCCAGTGAATCGGCCTCCACTGTCTTCTGTGGCAGAGATTTCCACAGATACACAACTCTCTGGGTGAAAAGGTTTTTCCTCACCGCAGTCTGAAGAAAGGTTCCGACGCAAAACGTCATCCATCCTTTTGCTCCAGAGACGCTGCCTGACCCGTTGAGTTACTCTAGCACTTTGTGTCCATCCCCAGAAAACTTATCTTGGCTTTGACTCAATCAATGCTGTATTTTCTGCCCATATTTTTGAGATAATTTTGATGTTAATTCAGTCTTATACAACAATAGTAAATAACCATGCTTGAAATGGTCTTCCATGTGGAATTTACAGTAATGAGGTCAATACTTGGAATGATCGTCTGAATTGTGTGAAGAAGGGTCTTCGCTATTATATGCAAAGAAGGCAAACGCCACCCGTTGCTTATATCCAGAGTTGCTGCCTGTCCCACTGAGTTACTCCAGCATTTTGTGTCAAACTTGGAATTATCGACCTTGAGTATGAAGAATGGTGGCACGGTGGCGCGGCGGTAGAGTTGCTGCCTCACAGCGCTTGCAGTGCCGGTGACCCGGGTACGATCACGGCGGGTGCTGTCTGTACGGCGTTTGTATGTTCTCCCCGTGACCGTGTGGGTTTTCTCCGAGATCTTCGTTTTCCTCCCACACTCCAAAGACGTACAGGTTTGTAGGTAAATTGGCTTGGTAAATGTAAAAGGTTGACCCTTGTGTGTAGGATAGTGTTAACATGCGGGAATCGCTGGTCGGTGCCGACCCGTTGGGCCGAAGGGCCTGTTTCCGCGCTGTCTCTCAAAACCAAAGTAAACTAAACAAAAAAGGCCCGACACGAAACGTCACCTATCATTTTTTCATCAATGACACTGCCTGACCCGTTGAGTTACTCCAGCACTTTGTGTATGTCGTGGAATGTCCATATTGATTTAACCATTTAACCATTTAACCATATAACCATATAACAATTACAGCACGGAAACAGACCCTCTCGGCCCTTCCAGTCTGTGCCGACCATTTATTTTCCCCTAGTCCCATCTACCTGCACTCAGACCATACCCCTCCATTCCCTTCCCGTCCATATACCTATCCACTGTACTTTTAAATGTTAAAATCGATCCTGCCTCCACCACTTCTGCTGGAAGATCATTCCACACAGCCACCACTCTCTGAGTAAAGAAGTTCCCCCTCATGTTACCCCTAAACTTCTGTCCCTTAATTCTCATGTCATGCCCTCTTGTTTGAATCTTCTCAATGGGAAAAGCTTATCCATGTCAACTCTGTCTATCCCTTTCATCATTTTAAAGACCTCAATCAAGTCCCCCCTTAACCTTCTGCGCTCCAAAGAATAAAGACCTAACTTGTTCAACCTTTCTCTTTAGTTGCTGGAACCCAGGATTTAAAGAAAGTTCAAACCATTCCAAGTTTGAAAAGTGTTTTCAGTGAAAATTAATAGAAATGCTTTGAACCTTTTGAGGTTTGTTTTAATATGTCAGTATTTCGCACTGTCAGCATGAGGTTTCCACCTGTGCAGGAAGGAACTGCAGGTGTCAGTTAAAACTGAAGATAGACACAAAAAGCTGGAGTCACTCAGCGGGTCGGACGGCATCTCTGGTGAAAAGGAATAGGTGACGTTTCGGTTCGAGACTCTTCTTCAGACTGAGAGTCAGGGGAGAGGGAAATATAGGTACTGATACAGAGAGATATAGAACAAATGAATGAAAGATATGCAAAAAAGTAACAATGATAAAGTGAACAGGCCAATATTAGCTGTGGCCTAGGTGAAAACGAGTTACAGACAATGAGACTCAACAAGACGGCTTTGAAGCTAACACAATGAGTTGGGTGGGGGAGGGGCGGAGGGAGAGGGTGTGCAAGGGTTCCTTAAAGTTAGAGACATCAATAATCATATCGCTGGGTTGTAAGCTGCTCAAGCGAAATATGAGGTGCTGTCCCTCCAATTTGCGAATAGCCTCGTTCTGATGATGGAGGAGGCCCAGGCCAGAGAGGTTGCCGCGTGCCATCAATGGTTAATGCTGAATGCTGCCATATTTTGAGAGTCCCAATCAAACTCTAAGCATTGTGCAGCGGCGCGCACAAAATCATAAGATCAGTTCTGATGAATAGGGCCACTTGCTCACTTGACCCATCCTGGTCTCTGTCATTCTGCCTTCACATCGGTTTCAGTTGATGAATCACCCCCTGCGATAAGAAATATTTCCAGCATCTGTGATAAACCTGCACATAAAACGAGTTAAAGGACAGGTAAAGGACAGCACTGCTTTGACCTTTCTCGGAGCTGAGAGCTCGATTGTTCCAGCTGCTCTGTTTTACGGTGGTTCCAGTACTCCTCTGTCTTGGGATAGGGCAAAGCACAAAGAGACACAAACCAGCAACGTTCACCAGCACAAAATGCATCTCCAGGCTTCAGAGGTACAGCAAGGCCCTTCGGCCCACCGTGTCCATGCCAACCAGCGTTTACGCCACACACTAACGCTATCCTGCACACACTCGGGGCAATTTACAATTATACCAAGCCAATTCACCTGCAACCCTGGACGCCTTTGCAGTGTGGGAGGAAACAGGAGCACCCGGGGAAAGCCCACAGGGTCACAGGGAAAACGTACAAGCTCCTTCCAGACAGCGCCCGTGGTCAGGATCAAACCCGGGTCACTGGCGCTGCATGGCGGCAAGTCTACCGCCGCGCCACCTTGCCATCCTGACTACATCTGATCACGGCCATCACTGTCCACTTAGCAACCATCGTTCTGGTTTTGCTTTATATGTTTCAGGATCTAGGTGTCATTGGCATAGTCAGTGTTTATGGACCCTTGTGGGTTCTGCCTTTCCTTGATCACCTCTGATTTGTTCAGAACCTTTTCATGCCCTTAGTTTCTCTCTCCCCTGACTCTCAGTGTGAAGAGGAGTCCCAACCTGAAATGCCACCTATTCCTTTTCTCCAGAGGTGCTGCTTGACCCGCTGAGTTAATTCAGTGATTGTGCACAAAAAGACATAAAGTGCCGGAGTAACTCAGCGGGTCAGGCAGCATCTCTTCCCCTTTATCAGACTCTACACCTGCAACTCCTTGCTTCCACATTTTGACTGCACAGAACATACGTATGCATCAGAATGGCACGTGTAAGATTCGACAACGGTTGTGGAACAGTGAGGAGATACAGGGCCTAATATGCATTGAGCCCCTGTCCCACTTAGGCAATTTTTTTCGCTGTGACGCGGGGTGACGTCTGTATGGTCGTGAGTCATCTCCTCAAGTCGCCTAAAGAGTCGTAACGTTTTTCTGGTCGCCACTGGATTTTGAAATGTTTAAAACTTTTCTGCGACTGTGGGCTTGACGTAGCTTGTCTTCTCCTGTCGTAGCTGCTATCGTAGGTTGTGGCCAGGATGACGCAGGTTGTCGCTGGATGCTGAGTTCGGTGAATTCCATTGGCGACTACCTACGTCAACCGGCGCCAACCGGCGACAGGGACCGGCGACTGAATTGCCTTCAGTTGTCGCCGACAGGGTCGTAGCTCGTTGTGGGTTGTCGCCTGTGTGTTCGTAGGTGTGGTCGTACGTGGACGTTCTAATGGATCGCCGGTTGTCGGTAGCTTGCCATAGCTTGATATCGATGAGGTGGTAGGTTGTTGTCGGCCGTGTCCTCGACATTGTCGTATGGGGGTCCAGTCACCGGTAGTCGCCGAAAAAATTGAGTAAGTGGGACAGGCCCTTAAGTCTTGGGCGAATGTGTATTGGCAAGGTGGCCAACACTTTGCAATGCCATCACTGCCCCAAGTGTGTGCTTGTTTAAGAATGAATCTGAAAAGCAGAGGGCAAGTAGACATGAAAATGATACAAGTACAATACTAACCTTTTGTTTGTTGACTGCTTGCAAATTAATTAATCCCAGTACCTATATGAAAAGTAACCGTCTCAAATGTAATGATGTTAGTTTGGGGCGTTTAATCTGTCATATTTGACATAGAGAAAGGAAGCGTAAGAAGCCTCGAAAGGAAATTGGGTGGAAATACACAAGGCTCCATGGTGGCGCAGCGGTAGAGTTGCTGCCTTCAACGCTTGCAGCACCGGAGACCCGGGTTTCATCCCGACTACGGGTGCTGTCTGTATGGAGTTTGTATGTTCTGCCCGTGACTTACAATCTCCATAAAGTGGCGTAGCGGTAGAGCGGTCGGCTTGAGGGGCTGTCCCACTTGGGCGACCTAATTGGCGAGTTTAGAAGAGTTTAGGAGAGTTTGAAATAATGTCATGTTGAAGACCTCCTTCAACCTCCTTCGACTATGATGAAGACTAACGACGACTACCTTCATCTACGTTCGTCTTTCCTCGATTACCCACGACTAACATGCCGACCTACTACGTGCTACTACGACTAAACCTACGAGTAAAAACAGTAACGATTTTTTTCCATGGAAACCGTTTTTTACTCGCGGGCATTTTTCAACATGTTGAAAAAAACGCCACGACCTAGCCGAGGCCTCGAGTACGCGGAGACCACTCTCAAGCACGAAGGAGAGTAACAAACCTACGACCTTGTGTCGACCATGCTGCGAGTATGAGTCGAGGGCAAACTCGCCAGAACTCGCGGATTAGGTCGCCCAAGTGGGACAGCCCCTTTACAGCGCCTGAGGCCTGGGTTCAATCCGGACTATGGGCGCTTGTCTGTATGAATTTTATAAGTTGACCCCGTGACCTGCTTGGGTTTTCTCCGAGATCTTCGCTTTCCTCCCACACTCCAAAGACGTACAGGTTTGTGGGTTAATCGGCTTGGTATAAAAAATATATATAAAGTGTCCCTAGTGTGTGTCGGATAGTGTTAATGTGTGGGCATCACTGGTCGGTGTGGTCTCGTTGGGCCGAAGGGCCTATTTCAGCGCTGTGTCTCTAAACTAAAAGTAAACTACATGTTGGTTTCATCTTCTGTCTTTTAATCCTGCAACATTTTGGAAGCTTAATACCACACGTATGCGATTCCACACCCACTTGATCATGTAACAAGGAACAGTACAGCACAGGAATAGGCCCTTCGGCCCACAACGTCTGTGCTGAACATAAAGCCAAGACCAACTCGTATCTTCCGGCACTTAATCCATATCCCGCTATTCCCGGCATATCCGTGTGCCTATCCAAAAGTCCCTCGAACACCACTATCGTATCTGCCTCCACCACCACCACCCACAGCAACACGTTCCTGGAACTCTATACCGTCTATGTAAAAGCAAACGCCCTGCAAGGAGCTCCAAGACTTGGGTATCCTTGTACATCAGTCACTGAGAGTAAGCATGCAGGTACAGCAAAGCGGTGAAGAAAGCTAATGGCATGTTGTCCTTCATAGCAAGAGGATTTGAGTAGAGGAGCATGGAGGTCCTACTGCAGATGTACAGGGCCCTGGTGAGACCGCACCTGGAGTATTGTGTGCAGTTTTGGTCTCCCAATTTGAGGAAGGATATTCTTGCTGTTGAGGGAGTGCAGCTTAGGTTCACCAGACTAATTCCCAGGATGGCAGGTCCGTCACATGATGAAAGTATGGGTTGACTGGGCTTAAATTCACTGGAATTTAGATGGATGAGAGTGGATCTTAAAGAAACATATGACATTCCTAAAGGGCCTGTCCTACCAGCATGCGACTCCATGCGGTGAGCGCGACCTAATGTGGTCACTTGAGCCGTCCGGCGTCGCGGGGCCGGTCCCACTTCGATCGCCGGAGCCGTGCGGAATTGTGCGGAGTTCATCCCGACATCGCGCGGGGCTCCGAAAAACTGACTGTTAAAAAATTCCGCGCGGCAACGGCTTGTCGGCTCGCAGTCGCCTCGACGCATTACACACCGTCTCGACGTCGTGCCTCCGTGACCCTCTCTGTAGGTGCCTCCATGACCCTCTATGGCTCCATGGCCCTCTGTGTGTGTGCCTCTGTGCCCCTCTCTGTGTGCCCCTCTCTGTCCTGGCGAACTTACCTTTAAGACTTTGCTCCAAGTTCGCCTCACTTTGCGCCGCGTTGCGCCACTCACCTGACCTCCGCGCGGCCCCCGCTCGCGCTTGCCGCATGCAGGCGCATGCTGTTGGGAACGGCCCTGTACAGGGATCACCCGACCTCCGCGCAGCCCCCGTTTCTAGTTTGATCGCGCTCATCGCATGGAGTCGGATGCTGGTAGGACAGGCCCTGTAGTGTGCAGGGATCGCTGGTCGATGCGGACTCGGTGGGCTGAAGGGCCAGTTTCTAAACTAAACTAAACTACAATTTACCTTGTGCGTGAATACACGTCTTTCTTTTATTAAAGACGTTTCAATATTATTATCGTCATCGTTGGGGAGATTTGTTCAGCATTCTCAGAGTTTGACATTTTCATACCGTCAATTTTAGGGAAAAACATAGATGGGTGTTAGATTTCAGGGCTGTTAGACTTGCTCTGGCTGTCGCTTCGAACAGTTAAATATTGCTGATAATTATCTGTTAGGTATCTACAGTTGCTGTGATAATGTGCAGCCTGAGTGGTTACAGGATGTGGTTAGCTTGTGAGCGTTGCAATATTTTGTAACATGCTCAGAATGCTTTGTAGACAGTCTGCACTGTTTAGTGGAGCAGAACCCGAACATTCTGCTTCTGCGCTTTTGTGTAGTTTACGAGCGCACGGACTTAGTAATAGCTTAATTCCTCACATCTTTTATCAATGATAAATTGGACGCCAGCCTTTTATGCCGACACATGAAAACATTTCATCACTTCCTCGGAGATGCGGAGAATGTCTTGAGGTATCGAACAGAATGACCTTATTTATCCCATCAAAGTGGCTCTATTAAAGCTATTTCTGGGTACTGCCTCAAGGGGGAAGTTATTTTAAAAGTGTCACTATACTGTTGGCAGAAACCGCTGGTGTAATTCTTGGACAGATACTGGTGTCCCAATGCTGCTGCAGTATCTTCTTAATCATGAGCCATCTGATTAATTAATTAATTAAATGTTCTATCTGCTTGTTTTACTATTTAGAGTCATTGACTGATTGAGTCATACAGCATGGAAACAGGCCCACTGGCCCAACTTGCCCTCGCCGGCCAACATGCCCCATGCAACATGCAAAATGCAACATGCCGGCCAACATATCCCAGCTACACTGGTCTCACCTGCCCGTGTTTGGCCCATACCCCTCCAAACCTGTCCTCTCCACTGTTTCTTAAACGTTGGGATAGTCCCAGCCTCAACTACCTCCTCTGGCAGCTCGTTCCATAGACCCACCACCCCTTGGTGTGAAAAAGTTACCCCTCAGATTCCTATTAAATCTTTTCCCTTTCACCTTGAACCTATATCATTTGTTAATTTAAACAACTAAATAGTTGTTTATTTCTTTATTGGTGAGCACACAACAACAAAATATTTTCACTGTACCTCGGTACACGTGGCAACAAGCTAAACTAGAGCTTATTAACATGGCTCCTTACTCAAAATCGAGAACACGCATCGCGTGCCCCACTTATCCACACTCCCAAGTCAGGAATTTTCCCGAGAATGCCAAAGACAAAATCCGAGGAAATAAACAGAATCGTGATCAAGTCGGGAAAGTCTCCGGAGAGTTTGTTTTTAATCCCACAGGCAGCCGAGCAAAGCAAAGCTTGCCACAAAGATGTAAGTAGAACAAGCCCTGAGGGTTTTGAAGGTGTCAGTTATGCGCTGCTTGTGTAAGCCCACACCGCGATGGTTCGTGACTATTGTTGGGAAACATTTCTTTAAAGTTCGTAAAACACCCCTGAACAATAATCTAGCCACGGAAAGTTGTGTGCAATCAGTATTAGCATTGCAAACTACGCAGATTCATCGGTTAGGGACATGTTTTTGTTTAGTTTAGAAATACAGGCCCTTTGGCCCACTGGGCCCCAGCAGACCTCTTCATACCGGTTCTGTTATCCCACTTTCTCATCCACTCTCTACGCACTAGGGGCCATTCACAATTGACCCGCAAATCCGCACATCATTTGTATGTGAGAGGAAACCGGAGCACCCGGACGAGGCCCACGCGGTCAAAGTGAAGACGTGCAAACTCCACGCAGACAGCACTCAAGGTCAGGATCGAACCCGGTTTTCTGGTGCAGTGAGAGCAGCCGTGCCACTGTGCTGCCCAATATGAAGCACCATTTAACTTAGCCCAGTCTTGTATCTTTTTGGAGTGTGACACCCTTATGGGCCTGTCCCATTCAGGCGATTCTTTAGGCGACTACGGGCGACTGGGCTGTCGCCACATGGTCGCCGGGGTTTCGCCTGTATGGTCGTGAGTCGTCTCCTCAGTCGCCCAAAGGATCATAGCGTTTTTCTGGTCGCCGCTGGATTTTGAAATGTTCAAAACTTTTCAGCGTCAGTTGGTTTGACGCCAATGAGCGTAGCTTGACTTCTTCTGACGTAGGCGCTGTTGTAGGTTGTCGCCAGGTGCCTTTGGTTGTCGCCGGGTGCTGACTTCGGTGAATTCCATTGGCGACTACCTACGTCAACCGGCGACAGGTACGGGCGACTGAATTGCCTTAAGTTGTCTTCAGTTGTCGCCGACAGGGTCGAAGCTGGTCGCGGGTGGACGTAGGTTGTCGTAGGCGTGGTCGTACGTCGACGTCTTAATGAGTCGCCGGTTGTCGGTAGCTTGATGTCGACTAGGTGGTAGGTTGGCGTAGACATTGTCGTAGGGGGGAATCCAGTCACCGGTTTAACGTGACCTGCTACAACTGTGACAGTCGCCGGCAGTCGCCAAAAAAATCGCCCAAGTGAGCCAGGCCCATTATGATTCCACACTACTATTTCGTCAAACTAGTGTCTGAGTTTTTCATTCTTGACAAAATGTAAGATTTTGTGTTGTCGATCTATATGAATCAGGCAGTGGGCTTTGTCTGTGGAACTGGTGCACTATAGAGCTGGGAACTATATTCTGCACTCTGTATCTTTCCCTTCTCTCTACCCACTGTGTGCTTCAGTGTTCAAGAAGGAACTGCAGATGCTGGAAAATCGAAGGTAGACAAAAGTGCTGGAGAAACTCAGCGGGTGCAGCAGCATCTATGGGGCGAAGGAAATAGGCAACGTTTCGGGCCGAAACCCTTGGAAGGAAATAGGCAACGTTTCGGGCTGAAACGTTGCCTATTTCCTTCGCTCCATAGATGCTGCTGCACCCGCTGAGTTTCTCCAGCACTTTTGTCTACTGCGTAGTTGAGTTTGACTTAATTGTATTTATGGATCGTATTATCTGATCTGAATTGATAGCATGCGAAACAGAGCTTTTCTCTGTAACTCGGTGCACATGGCAATTATAAAACTGCACCTCAATCTAATGGTGTTTCGTTCTCTTGCCCATGCTAAGGAAAGTACAGACGCTTAAAAGCGCGCACCACCAGACTCAGGAACAGCTTCTTCCCCTCTGTTTAGGAAGCAACTGCAGATGCTGGTTTACACCGACAATAGACACAAAATGCTGGAGTAACGCTGGCGTAGCAGGGCTCTCTGGATAGAAGGAATGGGTGACATTTCGGGTCTGAAGAAGGGCCTCGAACCGAAACGCCACCCATTCCCTCTATCCAGAGCATCTGTCTGGGGTGGAAGATTGCAACCTTCATGTGGTCCGACTAATGCAATCAACTCGACGTGCACAAACGGAAGATCAAATGGAACAAGTTGTCCTCCAACTTTAGGCTGTGCACGCCACATGCAAGAAGAAGAAGAAGAAATGCTGCCTGTCACACAGAGTTACGCCAGCATCTATCTTTCCCTCGGATATCAGGTTTCTGAATGGACCTTCAATTATCTAAGATACTGTCCACCTCCACCTCCACCTCCAAAGCAGACATTGGACTTTGTCTCTGGAACTGTTGCATTACAATGCTGAGAGCTATATTCTGCACTCTGTATCTTTCCTTCCATTCTACCCATTGGACTTGAGTTTGGCTTGATTGCATTAGGTAGATTATTATCTGATGGGATATCAAGCAAAACAAAGCGTTCCATTGTACCTCTGTACACGTGGCAATAATAACCCTAAACCTAGGCAACTAAATTTGCTAGAAAACAGGGAACTGCAAATGCTGGTTTACACCAAAAATATTCCCAAAGTGCAGGAGTAACTCAACGAGCCAGGCAGCATCTCTGGAGAAAAAAGGATGGATGATGTCTTGGGTCGACGGGTCCCGACCCGAAACGTCACCTATTCCTTTTTCTCAAGAGATACTGCCTGACCCGTGAGGTTTACTCCAGCACTTTGTTTTTTTTAATGCTGTGAATGACACGTTGAAGTGCTGGAATTTCGAAACCTACCCAAATAGAAATAGAATTTTCCAATTTTCATCGCGTTATTCTCCGTTTGATTTATTAGTAACAAGAAACACATCTGGGCCTGGTTCAGGCCAATTCACAATGTGACCCTGCAGATGTGTACTGGATGTGTTGAATGGGCTGTGTGCAGCTGCTTCTAAATTCAATGGCTCATTAACTTAAAGTGTAATGGGCCTTTGGGACCAACATTGTATTTTCATTCGCACACTGCAATCAAACTCAACATTGACATTGTTGCGTGCAATCACAACACGAGAGCAATGTAGCGTCAATGGTGATTGAAACATGTGCCTCACAATTTTGACAATAAATATTATTTATTTCATATTCCGCTTGGGCAGATTTCTTGAACTTCAAGTAACCCTTGCTTTCCTTCTCTCTCCATCCCACCCCCACCCACGTTGTACAAGCTTCAAAGACGTCTTGTTGAGTCACATTGTCTGTAACTCGATCTCACCTAGTGCACAGCGGACAGCAGCTTGCTTCCTTTATCATCGTTACTTTTTTGTGCATCTTTCCTTCATCTGTTCGATATCTCTCTCCACCACCGTCTATATCTCTCATTTCTCTTCCCCCGGACTCTCAGTCTGAACTAGGGTCTCGACCCGAAACGTCACCCATTCCTTTTCTCCCGAGATGCCGTCCGACCCGGTGAGTTACGCCAGCTTTTTGTGTTTATCTTCTAATATTTCTTCAGACTTTACTTTAGGCTTTGGGGATACAACGCGGGCACAGGCCCTCTCAGCGAACCGAGCCCGCGCCGGCCAGCGATCATCACCCCCGTACACGAGCACGACCTTACACACTAGGACCTGTACGTCTTTGGAGTGTGGGAGGAAACCGGAGCTCCCGGAGAAAACCCAAGTGGTCACAGCAAGAACGTGCAAACTCTGTACAGGCAGCACTCTTAGTCAGGATCGAACCCGGGTCTCTGGCGCTGTGAGACAGCGACTCCACTTGTAACGGCAATTCCTAAACTTTTCAATGT
Organism: Raja brachyura; assembly: GCA_963514005.1. The sequence continues at coordinate 7,797,862 of OY740802.1, forward strand.
CCAACTTTTTAATTACCGTTACTACTCGGGGATGTGGTGGGGATGTAATTTACACACTCGCTGCACTCGCCGAGAGCAAAAACTAATCTCCCAGTCGGTGTTTCTTGGTTAATTGGTCTTTTATTGAGGTAATACAAAATAAAGAAATAATTCATAACTTTCCGTTCTCACTAGCTGTTCCATCGGTGTGGTAGAGAATCGCGTGAGAGTGTCTCCTTGTAAGAGTGTGGTGTCTGGTGGTAAAAAAAACTGTTTTCCCACCATCCCTCCAGGCTAAACTAAAATTCCAATCGCTGAGTCTGCGCTAACCTCCTAAAATGTAGACACCCCCTTCTACATGTATAAACCCAGCCACAAGCTGAGGAAAAGGATACAGAAATACTAGCAGTAACTAACTTAAGCATAAATGGCTCCTGCACTACCACCACGTTGGTCTCTAGGTGGGCGGCAGGAGATTCAGAGGCATCTGAAGGGCACATGGGGATTTGCAGGAAAAGAAATGGGGGAATGGGACTGATGGATGTGCACTGAGTCACAGGCTCAATAGTCTAAAACACCATGTTGTTAAAGAAGGAACTGCAGATGCTGGAGAATCGTGGGTACACAAAAGGCTGGAGAAACTCAGCGGGTGCAGCAGCATCTAAGGAGCGAAGGAGATAGGCGACGTTTCGGGTCGAGGCCCTTCTTCAGTCTAAAACACCATCTTTCTACTTGAGTAAGAAAGCAATCATAGCAATATTTTGAAAAGACAAACTCACTGGAATCTCTGGTACAAGGTATAATCTGAGAGATTTGCTTATAAAGTTTGTGGTTGGATCCAAGGTATTGTTGCTAAGTTGTTGACGAGGGTCCTGGCCCTAAACTTCACCTGAAATCCCCGAAGAAGGGTCTTGACTTGAAACTGCCCATATTCTCCAAAGCTGTTGCCTGATCCATGTTCTCCAGAGATGCTGCCTGACTGGCTGAATTATTCCAGCACTTCTTTTTTTTTTGTCGATCTTATCTCCAAGGAATGTTTTGTCTGGGAATAAATCAGAGAATGCAATTCCCTTTATGGATGATTGATCTGGTTGGAATGAACGTACATTCAATAGCTCACAAACAGTCCTTATGGAGAGCATTCTTGATCTTACAACGAGCAAAGGAGAATAGACAATACACAATAGGTGCAGGAGTGGGCCATTCGGCCCTTTGAGCCAGCACCTCCATTCAATGTGATCATGGCTGATCATCCCCAATCAGTACCCCGTTCCTGCTTTCTCCCCATATCCCCTGACTCCGATGTCTTTAAGAGCCCTATCTAGCTCTCTCTTGAAATTATCCGGAGAACCGGCCTCCACCGAGGCAGAGAATTCCACAGACTCACAACTCCCTGTGTGAAGAAGTGTTTCCTCGTCTCTGTTCTAAATGGCTTACCCCTTTTTCTTAAACTGTGGCCCCTGGTTCTGGACTCCCCCAACATTGGGAACATGTTTCCTGCCTCTAGCGGGTCCAAACCCTTAATAATCTTATATGTTTCAATAAGATCCGCTCTCATCCTTCTAAACTCCAGAGTATAAACTCCAGAGAAGATGCATTTTCAATGCTGATTAAAGGATTAAAGGACACTGGTCAAAGGTGGTACATTTCCATGAGTCATCTAACTTCATCCAACTCTCCCAAAAGCTCTCCTTATTTTTCTTGTATTGCTCAATAGCTCATGTTGAGCCAAATTGTAATCCTGCCACAAGTAACCACTAAGTGCGATGCCTTACGTAGAGACACCACAAGCTGTGGCAGCTTACATTTCAGTTTTAGCTCAGTGTAGTTTCGAGATACAGCGCAGAAACAGCCCCTGCGTCCCACCGAGTCCGCACCCACCTGCGATCCCCGCCCAATAATGCACTCCCAACTGTGGGTGCTGTCTGTACGGAGTTTGTACGTTCTCCCCGTGACCTGCGAGATCCCCGAGATCTTTGGTTTCCTCCCGCACTCCAAAGACGTACAGGTTTGTATCTTAATTGGCTTGGTAATTATCTCTAAACTAAAGCAAGCTAAAACCTAAACCTGTCTAACTGTTTCTTAAACGTTGGGATAGTCCCAGCCTCAACTACCTCCTCTGGCAGCTCGCTCCATACACCCACCACCCTCTGTATGAATCCTTGTGAGAGAACGATAAGTTCATGGTTGAAACTCCTGGGCCACCAGAGTTAAGGTAGCAAATACACTCCTTGTTGGAATGCATTGAGCATGCACACCAGGTGAACAGATATAGTATCATGATCCTGCCATATGTTGCCCAACAATTTCTACGATCGCTCCCTGAATGATGACTTGAACCATATTTCTGTTTTCCATTTATAGATTTCCATTATTTTTAGGCTATTTTGACAACCTTTCTCATTTTCCTTTCACTCGTTTTTAAGAATGTATCGATTTGGCTCCATTCACAGTAATAATAATACTTGCTGTACCTAAATGAGTTATTGATTTCAGACTGTTGTGTAATCCACCGTGGGTTTATGGTTGTGATAGTTATTGAATAAATCTTCTACATGTAGCATCTGTGAATGCTGAGTGAAGGATTGGATTTAGCTTGGATGTGATTTCCCCAGTGGGAAAATAGATTCTCGTCATTCAGTGCTCACGTTAACTCGGCTGTCGAGTTGTTAGGGTGAGGGTGTGCAAGGCAGCAGATGCGCATTGAACTTAGAGAGTTAGAGAGATACAGCATGGCAAACAAGCCCTTCGGAAACCAAGAAGGGTTTCGACCCGAAACGTCGCCTATTTCCTTCGCTCCATAAATGCTGCCTCACCTGTTGAGTTTCTCCAGCATTTTTGTCTACCTTTGTTATAGCCTATTCAAAATTCAAATATATAGCCTTACAAAATTCTTAAGGGGTTGGACAGGCTAGATACAGGAAGATTGTTCCCGATGTTGGGGAAGTCCAGGACAAGGGGCCACAGTTTAAGAATAAGGGGGATATCCTTTAAGACTGAGATGAGACAAACATCTTTCACACAGAGAGTGGTGAGTCTCTGGAACTCTCTGCCACAGAGGGTAGTTGAGGCCAGTTCATTGGCTATATTTAAGAGGGAGTTAGATGTGGCCCTTGTGGCTAAGGGGATCAGAGGGTATGGAGAGAAGGCAGGTACGGGACACTGAGTTGGATGATCAGCCATGATCATATTGAATGACGGTGCAGGCTCGAAGGGCCGAATGGCCTACTCCTGCACCTAATTTCTATGTTTCTATGTTTCTATACCTGAGTAGGTTTTTTTTTAAAGAAATAAAGCAAGAATTAATAAACCAAAAATTGGCGTGCTGTCTTTAGATTTTAAATCACGCCAACACTAGGCATGAGATAATCCTCTCAACTATCATGTCTACACATGTACATCAATTTTCATTTGAACACAAATAAATTGTAAGTTGAAGAATGGGAAGATCATCATTGACATGTTTTAGGATTAGCTGGTGTTTTAGGTCAGAAAATTAAGAAATTAAAACGTCAGAGACCTGGGTTCAATGCTGACTACGAGTGCTGCCTGTACGGAGTTTGTACGTTCTCCCCGTGACCATGTGGGTTGCTCCGGGTGCTCCGGTTTCCCCCCATGCCCCAAAGGGGAGGAAAACCATATAGGTTTGTAGGTTAATTGGCTTCGGAAAAATTGTGTGGATCCCGGAGGAAAACCCACGCAGGTCACGGGGAGAATACACAAACTCCGTACAGACAACGCCCAGGTCCCTGGCGCTGTAAGGCAGTGACTCTACCACTGTGGCACTGTACCCCCTTTGCCAGTGGTCTACATGTTCAATTAAACAATGGGATCACAGAATTAAAATTTGGTGAGGGTGAAGTTTCTAGGCTTTGTCAAAGTATATATGTTGCAATTTCCTGTTGTTGGCAGCCAAGAACAGCGATGCCATTAGCTTAATTTCTTACTTTGGTCTTGAAATGACTCCAAGATCCAGTATCAGAGATCTAGCAGTGCATTTGTTTCTCATGAATAATAGTGTTGTTGCGTGCACTGGGAAACAATCCACTCATGCCTGGAGCGATGTGGTCAACGTCTGTTCTGTGACAACCTTGACATTGCAGCTAAACGTGTTCATTCAAGGTGGCGTAGCCTGGTAGAACGCAAAGATCCTATAGCGGAGCAAGATAGACCACTCCTGCTAAATGCAATGGGCTGACGTGTAGAACGCAACAGAGCGGAACGTGGGCCTTTTTTTCATCCATTTCAGTAACCCGACCCGACACGACCCGACCCGACCCGACCCGACCCGACCCGACTTGCAGGGTAATCAACATTACGGGGAAACAGTTTGTGTTAAAATATTAAAATTCTAAAAATGAGGAGAAGATTTTTACCAAACAACTTTTATTTTTATGAGTATGTTTCCGTAACCGGCTTCCGTCCGTACTATTATCCTACGGGATCTTTGGTGCGGAGACGGAAGCCGGCTACGGAAATGGGGCCTTAAATGACCCATGAATCTGCCCATGACCGTACTACGTCTTTTTCGTCGAGTGGACTATCTTGCTCACTGTAGGATCTTTGGTAGAAAGCACCCTTGTTGAAGAGTGTGCGTTTATTTTTTATCGTGTTATTTGGTGTGTGGATTGGGAGGTGTCCAGCATAGACCTGAAATAATTCTCTAAAAGATGGATAAAACAATCCATGTGGTATGGGTGGCACAGTGGCACAGCTGGTAGAGGCACTGTCTCCGAGGTCCAGGGACCCAGGTTCGATTCTGACCTCGGGTCATAGAGTGATGCAGTGTGGCCCAACTTGCCCACACCAGCCAACAATGTCCCAGCCACACTAGTCCCACTTGCCAGCGCTTGGTCCATATCCCTCCAAACCTGTCCTATCCATGTACCTGTCTAACTGTTTCTTAAAATTTGAGATAGTCCCAGCCTCAACTACCTCCTGTGGCAGCTTGTTCCATGCACCCACCACTGTTTGTGTGAAAAAGTTACCCCTCAGATTCCTATTAAATCTTTTCCCCTTCACCCTGAACCTATGTCCTCTGGTCCTCGATTCTCCAACTCTGGGCAAGAGACTCGGTGCATCTCACCCGATCTATTCCTCTCATGATTTTGTACACCTCTATAAGATCACCCCTCATCCTCCTGCGCTCCATGGAATAAAGACCCAGCCTACTCAACCTCTCCCTAGGTTATTTAGAGATCCAGTGTGGAAACAGGCCCCTCAGCCCACAGAGTCTGTACTGACCAGCGATCACCGGTACACACTAGTTCTGTTCTGCACCCTTGCGGCAACTTACAGAAGCCAATTAACCGGCAAACTGTCTCGCTTTTTCCACCTTCTTTCGGCATTAAAGACACAGCGTAGAAACAGGCCCTTCGGCCCACTGAGTCCATGCCGACCAGCGATCACCCCGTACACCAGCACTATCTCATACCTGAGGGACAATTTGCAATTTCACAGAAGCCAATCAACCTACAAACCTGTATGTCTTGGGAGTGTGGGAGGAAACCGGAGTGCCTGGAGAAAACCCACGTGGTCACAGGGAGAACGTGCAAACTCCATATCGACAGCGCCAATAGTCAGGATCGAACCTGGGTCTCTGGCGCTGTAAGGCAGGAACGCTACTGTGCCACCCTCATTCGTGATTAGTAAGGGCATCAAACGTTACGGGGAGAAGGCAACAGACTGGATTTGAGAGGGAAAAATATGTCAGTCATGATTGAATGATGGAAGAGACTCGATGGGCCGGCATAGTTGGCACCAAAGTTGTTTCCTCATAGTAACGTTGCTGAATACGACAGGGCATATTTCATATGTAGTGCCTTCAAGCTAATGTGTGTACCAAAGGAATCCAGTGCCCAAGTTGAATCTTGCAATTATAAATAGTTGTCGGCTCGCTCTATCTGCTCAATAATCTAACCAATCCCCTTTTTTTCAATTAAAGGTAAACTACAGGAGTGCATGTTCAAAATCTGAGAGTGGCTATCTTATTCTGCATTCAACTGAGCCTTGCCAGAACATTTGACCAAAGAAATATTTCAGGTAAATGCAATAATTTGAGCAGAGCGCAGACGATTTATCATCATTCGCTTGGCAATGTCTGTTTATGGTCTGGTCCAGCGATGGGATTTTTGTCTATGTTTATTTTTCAAAATGTGAAGCATGTTTTGAAATAAATCTTCAGCTTCTAAGGAATAATCTTATTACAGTCATGAGTGGAAACTATGTTCTGGAAAATGGTCAAATAATTTTGGAAGATAAGAGGATTATGGACAGAAATGCTCGCAAATTATTGATGGATGGTGCAAACAAAACCCATCTGCAAAAGACTGATTATTTATTCACCTTTTTGATGCTAAAGTGAATTATTTATTATTCTGAAGGGATCTGTTTCCTTTCCCCTGTTCACAACCACGGATCGGTGGGCAAAGTTAGAAGTAAGCAGTGGTTCACTGTTCAATGGCATATATTCTTCCATGTTCACAAATTTTCTACACTTTTTCATGTAATATTTCCAAACAAGGAATCTAATTTGGTTGTAATTTGTATGTTGTTACCAATTTATGACACGGGGCGCCGCGGTGGAGTCTCTGCCTTGCAATGCCAGAGACCAGGGTTCAATCCTGACTACGGGTGCTGTCTGTTCAGAGTTTGTACGTTCTCTCTGTGACCGCGTGGGTTTCCTCCGGGTGCTCCGGTTTCCTCCCACACCCCAAAGACGTACAGGTCTGTGGGTTAATTGGTTTGGTAAAATTGTAAATTTTCCCTAGTGTGTGTAGGTTGGTGTTAATGTGTGGGGATCGCTGGTCGGAGCGGACTGGGGGCGCCGTCCTGTATGGGTATGGCTGCCCAGCCTGCAGATGTCCGTCTTTTCTCTCTCTTTTTTATTTTAAGTTAGTTGAGTTTTTTGATTTTCGGAGTCCTAGCCTTTTTTTATGTGGGGGTGGAGGAGGGGAAGGGGGAAACTGCTTTCTAGGGACCCTACCTGGTCGGAGAGGCAGCTTTTCTCCGGGCTGCACCGTCGACCCGTCCTCGCGGCCTACGAGCGGGGCCTGGAGCGGCGTTTCCTGGGGGGACCGCCCAGAACCACGGCTTCAGCAGCGGCGCAGCGCTGGAGCGCCATCGTGGAGCGGAGCGGGCGATACCTTGCCTGGGTCGCCGCGCTGGAGCTCCGGTGAGCTGAAGACCGCAGGTGAACATCGCGGAGCTGCGGGGCGGCCGGCCACGGGGGCGGCGGCGCTGAAATTTAAAACGGGAGCCTGGGATCTCTCGGCGAGATCGCCAGTTGTGGAGCTCCATCCAGCGCGGCCTGTTGGCGTCGGAAGCCGCGGTCTCCAGCGAGGAAGCGGCCGTTACAGGCACCCCGAGCCGCTGAGAGGGTTCTCCCACCGCCGGAGCACCATCACCCGGCGGAGAAGGGCCGGGAACATCGGCCCCCATAGCGGCGACTGTGGAGGCCTCAACAGGCCCGACTATGGGAGAACTGGGGATGGGGTCTGGACTTTGTGTCTTCCCTCATAATGGGAACCACTGTGGGGGGCTGTTTTTTTATGTTTATGTTAAATTCTTTAATGTTATGTCTTATCTTTATCTGTGTGCTGCACGGCAAGACAAATTTCACTGCACCAATTGGTGTATGTGACAATAAATGTCCTTCGCCTTTGTCCTTGTCCTCGGTAGGCCGAAGAGCCTGTTTCCACGCTGTATCTCACTGAACTAAACGAATGATTTGTTTTGTATATCAACACCTCGCTGTGTCTAAATTAATCTTGAATCCAGACAATTGCTGCCATTAAAATATCCCATAACACCCATATTTTCCTGCCTTTACCCTATGATAAATTAGGACAAAGTGAAGACCCCTTTTTTTTAACACCAATTAAATTTCCTTTAAACCTGTATCAGTGTGGAGTAAAAAGACACAACATTGCAAATCCTGTTGTAAAGCTGAGAGCTTTAGAACGATCCAGCCATCCAGTTCTTTGAACCTATTCCAAGGACTCTTATAATTGAGATATTAATACTGAGCACAGGATTCTAGATAAAGCTTAACGAAAGCCTCGTCCAAAACCAGCAGGTAATTAGGCGTGCAAATGGAATGTTGACCTTCATGGCAAGAGAATTTCATTACAAGATTATAGGTATCTTTCTTCAATTATATTGAGCTCTAAACATAGATTACGTTTGAAATGTTTTTTTGTGCAGTTCCGTGCTCCCTGCCAAAGTGAGGAAATGCTCGCTCGTAGGGAAAGCAACGAACAAAGACTCACCAGATTGAATCAGAAGCCTCGGATCTAAGAGGATGAAGCAGGCTGGAGCTATGGGCTCCAATCTTTGAAGAATGAGGAATGATCGCATTGAAAAGTACAAAAATCTTAAGAGGCTTGTGAGCGAGATGCAGGGATGATGATCTCTCTGGCTGGGATAGATTTTGTGCAAGCTCCTGCTTAATACCGTCAAAGTTGACTTTTCCCTCAGTTTAAAAAATTTAACTTGTGGACCAGACTTGCTTATTCAATTCTTGTTTAGTTAAGAGATACAGTGCGAGAACTGGCCTTTCGGCCCACTGAGTCCGCACCGACCAGCGATCCCCACACAATAACACTACTCTACACATACAAGGGACATTTTTTAACATTTGCTCCAAGCCAATTGACCTACAAACCTGTACGTCTGTGGGAGGAAACGGGAGCATCCGGAGAATACCCATGCAGGTCACAGGCAGAACTTACAAACTCCGTACAGACAGCACCTGTAGTCAGGATCGAACCAGGGTCTCTGGCGCTGCAAGGCAGCAACTCACCGCTGCGCCACCGTGCTGCCCTTTCATGGTCTATCATGCCTCGTGGTTGTACCTGGGGTTATGGGGAGAAGGCAAGAGAATGGAGCTAGGAGGGAGAGATGGACCAGCCAGGATTGAATGGCAGAGTAAACTTGATGGGCTGAATGGCCTAATTCTGTTCCTATCACTTGTATAGGTTTTCTTTGGGTGCTCCAGTTTCTTTCCCCACTCCAATGACATTTGTAGGTTAATTGGCTTGGTAAAACTGTACATTGTCCCTAACATATAGCATAGTGTTAGTGTGCGAGGATCGCTGGTCGGCACGGACTCGGTGGGCTGAAGGGCCTGTTTCTGCGCTGTTTTTCTATACCAAACTAAACTAAACTTAAACACCTCAATATCATTTTTAATTAGTATAATCTGTTGCTTTAAACAACTTGCATTCAACATCCTATCTCTGAAAAATTGCTCAAACTCATCCCCCTGAAAACAAGAAACATAGAAAAATAGGTGCAGGAGTAGGCCATTCGGCCCTTCGAGCCTGCACCGCCATTCAATGTGATCATGGCTGATCATCCAACTCAGTATCCCGTACTTGCCTTCTCTCCATACCCCCTGATCCCTTTAGCCACAAGTGCCACATCTAACGCCCTCTTAAATATAGCCAATGAACTGGCCTCAACTACCTTCTGTGGCAGAGAATTCCAGAGACTCGCCACTCTCTGTGTAAAGAATGTTTTCCTCATCTTGGTCCTAAAGGAATTCCCCCTTATCCTTAAACTGTGACCCCTTGTTCTGGACTCCCCCAACATCGGGAACAATCTTCCAGCATCTAGCTTGTCCAACCCCTTAAGAATTTTGTAAGTTTCTATATGATCCCCCCTCAATCTTCCAAATTCCAGCGAGTACAAGCCGAGTCTATCCAGTCTTTCTTCATATGGAAGTCCTGACATCCCAGGAATCAGTCTGGTGAATCTTCTCTGTACCCTCTCTATGGCAAGGATGTCTTTCCTCAGATTTGGAGACCAAAACTGTACGCAATACTCCAGGTGTGGCCTCACCAAAACATATCCCATTGAGTCTGTGGACCGAGTGGAGCCGCCTCGAGGAACCTGAAGGCTCGGCGGACCGTGGAACCGGGATGGAGCTGCTGGAGCTGCTGGATGTGAGGAGCAAGGGCCGGTAGGAGGGTGAACCGGGATGATGCCACCAGCACCTTCAAGGCTCCCCCGGGATACAAAGATGTCCGGGCGAGGAGAAGAGAGGGACGTCGATTCGTGGGCCGAGCCAGTGGAAGGTGACGGAGGAAGGCCCTGCCGGAGCCTGGGGCTCGCCTGGATCGACAACCGCTCCAGTACACCGAGCGCACGGGCCGACCGGACATTGGAAATGGAGCCTGAACATGGTGGTGCCCGCATGTGTAAATATGCAAATATAGATTTGAGTGTGCAGTTGCACATGTGACTAATAAAGCAGCATTCAACCACTGATTCTCATGAATACACTGCAGCTTTTAAGATAAGAGACAGCAGGAGTTTAGGAACAACGGATAGTTAATTTCTCCATTAAATAGTTCTGCACGTTTTGTGCGGCTGTTTGTGCTTAAATCATAGAGGTAACCATGCTGAAAATCCACAGCTTCTTGGTATCAGCTCCCTGTGTAATTATCCTGCAGTTGTCAGGGGAAGGGTATATGCTTCAATATACCCATGCCCATAATCTACAGGTGCTTCTGACTGAAGCTGCTATGTATCATTCTGCTGTAAGCAAACACGATGAATATAAATGCTGCACGTAAATATCAACCGCCACCACCTCCTGCCTCCACACCGCACCCAGAAGCACAAGACAGGCACTCCCACCCTCTGTGTAAAAACAAACGCCCCACATTGCTATTGAGGGAGTGCAGCGTAGGTTCACAAGGTTAATTCCCGGGATGGCGGCACTGTCATATGTTGATAGGATGGAGCGGCTGGGCTTGTGCACTCTGGAATTTAGAAGGATCTTCTTCTTGTGCATGGCATGCACAGCCTAAATTTGTAGGTCAACTTGTTCTATTGGATCTATTTGTTTGTGCAATTCGGGTGGATTGCATTAGTCGAAACAGGGTAGACCACGTGAAGGTTGCAATCTCTCACGTGAAAGATGAGAGGGAATCTTATTGAAACATTTAAAATTATTAGGGGATTGGACACACTTGAGGCAGGAAACATGTTCTCGATGTTGGGGGAGTCCAGAACCAGGGGCCACAGTTTGTGAATAAGGGGTAGGCCATTTAGAACGGAGATGAGGAAAATATTTTTTTACCCAGAGAGTTGTGAATCTGTGGAATTCTCTGCCTCAGAAGGCAGTGGAGGCCAATTATCTGGATGCTTTCAAGCAGAATTAGGGGATATGGGGAGAAGGCACAAACGGGGTACTGATTGGGGATGATCAGCCATGATCACATTGAATGGCGGTGCTGTACCTGTTGTCTATTGTTTATTGTCACATCTCCTTTATACTTTGCCCCCTTTCACCTTAAAGCCACCGCTCGAGTTTGCACGTTCTCCCTGTGACCGTGTAGTTTGCCCCGGGTGCTCCGGTTTCCTCCCACACTCCAAAGATGTGCAGGTTTGTCGGCTAATTGGCTCCGGTAAAATTGTAAATCATCCCCAGTGTGCAGGGTAGTGTTGGTGAATGGGGTGATCACTGGTCAGCGGGGACTCGGTGGGCCGAATGGCCTGTTTCCGCGCTGTGTCTCTGAACTAACAAAAAAGGTAGGCTAGGTTCTTGAGAGCCGGCCACGGCTTTTTTCACACAAAGTGCATGTGTGTATGTTGGCATGGCCCGCTAACAGGAGGTCATGCGTCAGGAATGCAGCTTAAAACCAGAGTTGCAGTTTACGGCGTGGCTGAGACATTATCTAAGTCGACATTACGAGGAACACTGAATGAGGTAAGTAGCAGGCGGCATTGGATTTCACCACTTGTGGAAGGCAGATGCAATCTGGACTCTGCCACTTGCAGCTTTAGAGCTTAAATGGATGTTTATGTTAAAATGTATTTTGTATGTCTTGCTTTTTATTGGTATGGCTGTATGGCAAATCAAATTCCTCACATGTCGCAAAACATACTTGGCTAATAAATAGATAATAGACAATAGACAATAGGTGCAGGAGTAGGCCATTAGGTCCTTCTAAGCAGCACCGCCATTCAATGTGACCATGGCTGATCATCCACAATCAGTACCCCGTTCCTGCCTTCTCACCAGATCCCCAGACTCTGCTATCTTTAAGAGCTTCTTCTTCTGTCGTGTTGGACAACTTGTTCTATTTGATCTTCCGTTTGTGCACATCGAGTTGATTGCATTAGTCGAAACAGGGCGGAACACGCGAAGGTTGCAATCTTCCACCCCTTTTAAGAGCTCTATCTAACTCTCTCTTGAAAGTATCCAGAGATCCGGATGAGGCAGTATGATTATGATTATGATAATTATTGAATGAGAAGATTTTAAACTTACCAGCCATGGGATTTTATGGACGAAAGGTTTGTAATTAGATTGCAAAACTTAATTCCAGTCATTTTAACATTGAAATCATTGTAGCGGCAGATTGTTATATCGTTCCAGAGATTACTCCCGCTAGCCGCTAAGTGGACTGCATGGTTAAGGGGAATGTCTTTATACGCATGGAAGCTCTCAGTCAGGGACCTTCAGAGCTTCTTCACAGACTCACACACTTTTTCACACAGAGAGTGGTGGGTCTCTGGAACTCTCTGCCACAGAGGGTAGTTGAGGCCAGTTCATTGGCTATATTTAAGAGGGAGTTAGATGTGGCCCTTGTGGCTAAGGGGATCAGAGGGTATGGAGAGAAGGCAGGTACGGGATACTGAGTTGGATGATCAGCCATGATCATATTGAATGGCGGTGCAGGCTTGAAGGGCCGAATGGCCTACTCCTGCACCTAATTTCTATGTTTCTATGTTTTATCTCACAGAGAGTGGTGAGTCTGTGGAATTTCCTGCCTCAGAGGGTGGTGGAGGCAGGTTCTCTGGAAACTTTCAAGAGAGAGCTAGATAGGGCTCTTAAAAATAGCGGAGTCGGAGGATATGGGGAGAAGGCAGGAACGGGGTACTGATTGGGGATGATCAGCCATGATCACATTGAATGGCGGTGCTGGGTCGATGGGCTGAATGGCCTACTCCTGCACCAATGTCTATTGTCTGTCTATAAATCTTCAAAACAAAGTCTTTTGATTAATAAATTCTTTGTTGTAGATGAAAAACAATAAGGTGCATCCAAACGTCTTCCGACTCGCACACTATAATCTTCATCAAACTCCAGCTTGTTGCATTAAGGGTTAGAAAACTCCTCGTGTCTCGATTGCACTTTGCATGGCCTAAGGGTAAACCTTCACCATGTTGGTCCTAAACTAAACGAAAACTAAGCTTCTACGTGAGAAACTTAGGTCCCAACATGCCCTAAAATACGTCATAAATCCCAGCACCAATATAACGGGCAGTCTAAACTTTAAAGACACATGCCATCATCAATGACACACAAAACAGGCCAAATGGCCACTACAATCATATAAGAGTACTGTACAGTTTAGTTTAGTTTAGAAATACAACACGGAAACAGGCCCTTCGGCCCACCAGGTCCACACCGACCGTTGATCCCCGCACATTAACACTACCCTACACACACTAGTGACAATTTTACATTTATACCAGGCCAATTAACCTACAAACCTGTCCATCTTGGGAGTGTGGGATGATCCCAAAAATCTTGGAGAAAACCCACGGGGAGAGCGTACAAACTCCGCACAGACAGCGCCCGTGGTCAGGATTCAATTCGGGTCTGTGGGGCTGTAAGCGCTGTGAGGCAGCAACTCTACCTCTGCGCCACCATGCCGCTCCAATGGGCCACAGAAACAGGCCCTTTGGCCCTCAATGTCTGAACCGAAGATTATGCCAAAATAAACTAATCTCACCCATGATCCACGCTTACTATTCAAGGATCAGGGTGCGGCGATACTCTACTGGACTGTGTTCGCACTTCGTACTAGCTCGAGTTGTTCCACTTGATCCACTTGTTCCACTTGTTCCACTTGAAGTGGGAATGGATGCGGGGAGCCCAAAGTACCGCTCTACAAACATGCCTCCCTCCTCACTTGGGCACGAAGGCAGATTCATTCTGCTGGAGCCAAATCTAAATTATAGTGATTTGAAACAATTATGATCAAAATTGCACTCTGAGAACCAGACTCCGGAGCAGGCGTGCATTCTCATTACAGTACCCATTTAGAATCTATTTTCACCCTATCATCAAATTTAACACCACGTTTAGAGAATTTACAACAACATACAGCAATTTTAGTTCTCTCTTTAGGTACTTGAAATTTAAATCGGCAAACACATTCTGAATATGTCTTATCACACTATCTTTTCTTGTGGATAGACACAAAATGCTGGTGTAACTCAGCGGGTCAGGCAGCATCTCTGGAGGATCGGAATAGGTGGCATATTGGGTTGAGACCCTTCTTCAGACTCTTTTTCTTGTCACTTAAGGCCCTGTACCATGATGGGAGTTTACCCAAGAGCTCTCCCGAGTTTAAAAAAAAAATCAAACTCTTGGTAAGAACGTAGAATGTACGTAGCGGGTACGTCGGAGCTGGTGGAGGTCTTGTAGTGGCTCGTAATGCTAACGGCAGGTATTCGGGAAACGCGGAAACTGTTTTTTCAACAGTGCAGAATAAAAAAGTCAAAAGAGTTTATTGTCATGTGTCCCTGACAGAACAATGAAAATCTTTCTTTGCATAGCACAACAGAACATAGAAGGCATTGACTACAATTCTATACATAAATACACCCATGACTTAATAAATTAATAAAGTGCAAATAACAGATGGAGGGATATTAATGTTCAGAGTTCCGAGCCAGGTTTAATAGCCTGATGGCTGTGGGGAAGTAGCTATTCTTAAACCGGGTTGTTGCAGTCTTCAGGCTCCTGTACCTTCTACCCGAAGGTAGCAGGGAGATGAGTGTGTGGCTAGGGTGGTGTGGGTCCTTGATCATGCTGCCAGCCTTTTTGAGGCAGCGACTGCGATAAATCCCCTCGATGGAAGGAAGGTCAGAGCCGATGATGGACTGGGCAGTGTTTACTACTTTTTGTAGTCTTTTCCTCTCCAGGGCGCTCAAGTTGCCGAACCAAGCCACAATGCAACCAGTCAGCAAGCTCTCTACTGTACACCTGTAGAAGGTAGGGAGAGTCCTCCTATGCATGCAGAAGGTAGGGAGATGTCCTTGCATCTGTGTTCTCGGACCAGGAAAGATCTTCACAGATGTGCACGCCCAGGAATTTGAAGCTCTTGACCCTTTCAACCATCGACTCGTTGATATAAACAGGACTGTGGGTCCCCAACCTACTCCTTCCAAAGTCCACAATCAGTTCCTTGGTTTTGCTGGTGTTGAGGGCCAGGTTGTTGTGCTGGCACCATATGGACAGTCGCTCGATCTCTCTTCTATACTCGGACTCATCCCCATCAGTGATACGTCCCACAACAGTGGTGTCGTCAGCGAACTTGATGATGCAGTTCGCGCTATGACCGGCTACGCAGTCATGAGTATAGAGTGAGTACAGCAGGGGGCTGAGCACGCAGCCCTGAGGTGCTCCCGTGCTGATTGTTATCGAGTCTGACACATTTCCACCAATACGAACAGACTGTGGTCTGTGAATGAGGAAGTCGAGGATCCAATTGCAGAGGGATGCACAAAGACCCAGTTCTGTGAGTTTGGTAACCAGCTTGGAGGGGATGATTGTGTTAAATGCCGAGCTGTAGTCAATAAATAGCAGCCTGACATATGAGTTTTTGTTGTCCAAGTGGTCCAGAGCGGAGTGGAGGGCCAGCGAGATCGCGTCCACCGTTGATCGGATATTTCCAAGAGTAAAAAAATACTCGTGATGAAGTACCACGAGTTTGATTTTTGTTTTAACTCAGGAGAGCTCTTGGGTAAACTCACATCGTGGGACAGGGACATAACAAGAGAGTGGTCATTTCTTTTGTTATGCTATAGTTTGCTTGTATTTCAGCCCCAAAAGTGTAAATAAGTCCTCGTATTGTTCACAATGTTTCCACCTGTTTGCCGGGGTGAGAAAGAAAGGGAGAGAAAAAAGATACATGCTTGTCAGGGGAAGCAATTGGCTTCCTTATCCATCTGAATGGTCACAGTGAAAACCCTTTTGGCTTCCTTGGGTGCTGGATTACAAAACAAGACCCAAAGAGCCGGGGTAACTCAGCGGGTCAGGCAGCATCACTGGAGAACATGGATAGGTGACATTTCGGGTCAGCACCCTTCCAAATGATGAAACATCACCTGCAGCGTCACCTATCCATGTTCTCCAGAGTTGCTGCCTCACCCGCTGAGTTACTCCAGCACTTGTGTCTTTTTCTATTGGCTTCCTTGCTAGCTCTTCATGTCACCTGCTTGCCATTGGTACCAGAATTAGAATCGTAGGATCACAGCATGGAAACAGGCCCTTCAGCCCAACTTACCCATGCTGACCCAGATGCCCCATCTACATTAGTCCCACCTGCCTGCATTTGGTCCATATCCCCTTCAATCTTTTTAATCCATATTGTATGAAGATATGAAATAATAATTGAATTAGCTTGAAATACTCATCAGGTCAAGCGGCCTCTGTGGAGTGGGATGGCTGATACATATTGGACAGCACAATGGCGCAGCAGGTAGTTATGCTTGAGATCTGGGATAAATTCTGACCTCGATTGGTGCATTTATGCATGGTGTGCATTTTTCACGTTCTCCCTGTGACCACGTATGTTTTCCCCAGGTGCTGGAAAGGGTGCAGGGAAGATTTATGAGGATGTACGGAATAGTGTCTTGGCGTCTTCAAAATCCCTTGGAGTATAGCACGGAAAAGATCGGAATTGGGAGTTTGCTGCCAAACTTTAGACTTTGGAGATACAGCATGGAAACAGGCCCTTCAGCCCGCGCCGTCCAGCGATACACTCGCACTATCTTACACACTAGGGGCAAGTTGCAATTTACAGAAGCCAATAACCTACAAACCTGTACGTCTTTGGAGTGTGGGAGGAAAACCTGGAGAATGCCTGCAAAAAACCTACACAGTCACAGGGAGAACGTACAAACTCCGTACAGACAGCACCCGTAGTCAGGATCGAACCCGGGTCTCTGGCGCTGTGAGGCAGCAACTCTACAGCTGTGCTGGCCCATTTACTGTCAGGCCAACAGTGCAATGTCTTCTTGGATCATAGATGTCAGTCCTGCAGTATGGTTCAATCCAATAGGCTAGTTACATATAGATAGACAGAAAATGCTGGAGTAACTCAGCGGGACAGGCAGTATCTCTGGAGAGAAGGAATGGGTGGCGTTGCGGGTCGAGACTGTCTGAAGAAGGGCCTCAACCCGAAACGTCACCCATAATCTCTATCCAGAGATGCTGCCTGACCTGCTGAGTTATTCCAGCATTTTGTGTCTATCTTCGATTTAAACCAGCATCTGCAGATCCTTCCTGTACATAGTTACATGTAGAATGTGTTTTTAGTGTCTGTGAACTAGTGCTGGCCACTACAAAATCTCAAGACAATTAGCTAATACAATGTGTTAGGTTAAGATCCACTTCAACTACAATCCACAGTTTAAGAATAAGGGGTAAGCCATTTAGAACGGAGACGAGGAAACACGTTTTCTCACAGAGAATTGTGAGTCTGTGGAATTCTCTGCCTCAGAGGGCGGTGGAGGCGGGTTCTCTGGATGCTTTCAAGAGAGAGCTAGATAGGGCTCTTAAAAATAGCGGAGTCAGGGGATGTGGGGAGAAGGCAGGAACGGGGTACTGATTGTCGATGATCAGCCATGATCACATTGAATGGCGGTGCTGGCTCGAAGGGCCGAATGGCCTACTCCTGCACTTATTGTCTAGTGTCTGTAATGTATTCACTCCAAAATGTCCCAGTACCCCGCTAAAGGATCCAACTGTACGTTAAATGTTTCTCTGGAAGGGAGGTCAATTACTTGTGTTGAAATACCTTTCATATGAAGAAAACATTCTTGAAGTTGATCCAATTTTAAAGATTAATCTTTGGTTCTGTTCCACTATTATCTTTCCATTAAATCTTGACATCTTCAGTGCCTTTAGGTTACAGTTGATGTTGTTTTCCACCCTGATCTAGCACGCAGCGGCCTCAGCTATTAATCAGAGGGTTCCCGTCATGACAGCTGTGGAATTTAAATGCAAGTATTTACATAAATATCGAAGCTGGTTTCACTGATTATTACAGGGTTATTATTTTTTATTTATTTAGAGGCGGCACAGTGGTAGAGTTGCTGCCTCAAAAGCCTGTCCCACTTTCACGACCTAATTCACGACCTCTGCCGAGTTTGCCCTTGACTCATACTCGCAGCATGGTCGTCACAAGGTCGTAGGAGGCCGTAAGTAACAGGCCGTGATGCTAGTCGTAGGTACTCGTGGCATCAAGTAGGTCAGGGCATTTTTCTAGCCTGATGAAGAATGTCCACGAGTAAAAAAGGTTGTGAATTCGGTCGTGAAAGCAGGACAGGTCCTTCACAGCGCCAGACACCCGGGTTTGATCCTGTCTGTACGGAATTTGTACTTTATCTCCGTGACCTGCGTGGGTTTTCCCCGGGTGCTCCGGTTTCCTGCCACATTCCAAAGAAGTGCGGGTTTGTGGGTTAATTGGCTTTGGTGAAGATTGTAAATTGTCCCCAATGTGTGAGATAGTGTTAGTGTGTGGGGTGACCGCTGGTCGGCGTGGACTCGGTGGGCCGAAGGGCCTGTTTCCGCGCTGTTACTCCAAAGTTTAAAGAAGGTACAACGTGGAAACAGACCCCTTGGCCCAGTGAGTCCATGTCGACCATTGATCACCCGTTCTCAGCTGTTTTATGTTATTCCATTTTCTTTTTTTTTTAATATTTTTATCAGAAGCAATGCATGTTGCCAATGATATAACAGTCTTTCAAATACACATTTAACTTGTTTCAAAATTTATACAAATATTACGAAATGATTTATATAAGCTTCTATTTTTTTTAGAAAGTAAAGAGGTGAAAGAATAGGTGTATAATCAATGAAGATTGTGATTAAATAATATTGATTATGATTATATAAGAAAAATTTAAAAAAATTAAAAATTAAAAACATTTAAAAAAAACAAAACAATAAAAATATATATTTTTTAAAATAATACAAGCAAACAATTATTATATTTAAAAAAAATTGAAGTATACATCTCAACAATGAATGGAACAATTTCACATAACAATATCTATAGAGACGTGTATACAAATCTCAGAATAGATCTTTTCATCTAATCCTACCACTGGGTATTTATTGAGTTACAATGCTGAGCTCAGCTACCCCTTCAGATAGTCAGTGAATGGAGACCATATTTGTTCAAAAAGGTCATATTTGTCCATTAGGACAAACCTGATTCTCTCCAAATGCAGCGTCTCCAACATTTCCACTGTCCACATTTTAATTGTGGGGGATAATGTTCCCTTCCAGAATTTTAATATTAATTTTTTTCCAATTATCAAACAGTAATCAAGAAAATGTCTTTGATTTTCTCATCCACACTCCACACGCTAGGGACGGGGACAATTCACCTCCGAAGCCCAGTGTATCTCTAAACTAAACTAATCCAGTTTGCAGAGATCTCTCTGTCTCTACCCAATCAGATTCTACACTTGCTATTGTAATTGCCCCTTAACTGTTCTCTGAAAGCACTGTTCAAGCAACGTAATACAACAGAACTAATGATGAGAAAATAAATTCCTTCTCTCCAGAGATGCTGCCCGAGTTACTCCAGCATTTTGAGTCGACCTTCAATTTAAACCGCCATTGGAATTCCTTCAGATAGAAATGCCAGACTTGCCAGCAATATGAAGACGTGTTTAAAAACTCCACATCAGTGCTTGCCTTTTAAAATCCAAATCGAAATCCACTTGTTTCACTCAGTTCCTTCATCTTTGGACTCCAGACTCTCAGGGAGATGGGGGGAGGGGAGGAGAAGTGGGGGGGTGGGGGGCACTCTAGTTTAGAATCTGTGTTTGTATGTTTGTTTGTTCGATTGGTCCAGTGAAGGCACTGTGTACACGGCAGCCAGACTATAGTCGCTTGTCTTTTTCTTTTGTTTTCACTTTTAATTCGTGTACCTTGTGCGTTGTGATTGTCGGCAGGCCAATTGCATCGTATTGTATCATAGAGATAAGTTCATAAGTGATAGGAGCAGAATTAGGCCATTTGGCCCATCAGGTCTACTCCACCATTCAATCAGGGCTGATCTATCTTTCCCTCTCTCCGCCAATCTCCTGCCGTCTCTCCATAGACTCTGACGCCAGCACTAATCAAGAATCTGTCTATTTCTGCCTTAAAAATATCCATTGGCTTGGCCTCCACAGTCTTCTGAGGCAATGAATTCCACAGATTCACCACCCTCTGACTAAAGATGCAGTGTGGAAACAGACCCTTCGACCCACCAAGTCCGTGCCGACCAGCGACCACCCCATGCACTAAAGTCTAGAGATTAGAGTTTGGAGTTACTTACAGTCTAGAGAGCCAGCATGGAAACAGGCCCTTCAGCCCTCCCTGAGTCCATGCCAACCATCAACCTCCCATTCACAATAGTTCCACGTCACCCCGCATTCTCATCCGCACCCCGCACACTATGACAGCGGCCAATTAGCCCTCAAACCCGCACGTTCTTTGGGATGTGGGAGGAAACCGGAGCACAGTCGGAAACGGGAAACCCACGCGGTCACGGTGAGAACGTGCAAACTGCACACAGACTGGAGATGCGGTCAAGAGCGAACCGGGTATCTCTGACGCTCTGAGTCAGCAGTCCCACCCGCTGCGCCATCGTGCCGCCACTACGACCACATTGTCATAATGCTGTCAAGCAAAAAAAACTGAGTCTGCACAAGTTTCCCAAGTCTCCCGCAACCCTTAAGCTACTGTGTCCCCTCCCACAGAATAGCTTCATGGTTATTTCATATCCTTACTGCGTTATTGATATTAAATTTCACCTGTCACTTACATATTTAATGCAACTCTCGCAGCCGATCCCTGGAGCCTTCTCAGATTCTTTCTTTGGGTCGGTATCATCTACACATCTGACTGCTTGAATTGACTTCTGAAACCAAGTCCTTAATCTAAATTAATCTAAACAAATGAGTAGAGACCCGAGTAGTTCCCCCCCTGCAGCAATGTGCTCTCCCTCCTGCTGGTGTTCTGAGAGCGACCTCCCGTTTATCATCAACCAGTATTAGAAACGTGATATTTTTAGCTGAATTCACGCAGGTTGAGCCTCAATAATGATCGTTGATAAAGATTTTTGACAAACAAATGCTTGGACAAGAAGGGAGAAAGCATTTGCTAATTGTCGACTCAGGCTAAAGTCTAACAGGATATAAACGTCATGGTTTTCACTCAGTTGATAGGTGCCGGAGCCACGTTTATTGATATACACGTGTAGAGATACAGAGCAGGAACACCAGGCCCTTCAACCCACTGAGTCCGTGCCGACCATCGATCTCCCGCTCCCACGAGTTCAATGCCCTGTGCTTTAACGGGTAACTTACGGAGGCCAAATAACATAGAAACATAGAAATTATGTGCAGGAGTAGGCCATTCGGCCCTTCGAGCCTGCACCGCCATTCAATATGCCCATGGCTGATCATCCAACTCAGTATCCCGTACCTGCCTTCTCTCCATACCCTCTGATCCCCTTAGCCACAAGGGCCACATCTAACTCCCTCTTAAATTTAGCCAATGAACTGGCCTCAACTGCTCTCTGTGGCAGAGAGTTCCAGAGACCCACCACTCTCGGTGTGAAAAAAGTCCTTCTCATCTCAGTCCTAAAGGATTTTCCCCTTATCCTTAAGCTGTGACCCCTTGTCCTGGACCTCCCCAACATCGGGAACAATCTTCCTGCATCTAGCCTGTCCAACCCCTTAAGAATTTTGTAAGTTTCTATAAGATCCCCTCTCAATCTCCTAAATTCTAGAGAGTATAAACTGAGTCTATGCAGTCTTTGTTCATAAGACAGTCCTGACATCCCAGGAATCAGTCTGGTGAACCTTCTCTGCACTCCCTCTATGGCAATAATGTCCTTCCGCAGATTTGGAGACCAGAATTGTATGCAGTTCTGGGAGGAACCTGGGAGGAAACCGGAGCACCCAGAGAAAACCCATGTGGTCGCGGGGAGAACGCACTTGTACGTTCTCCCCGTGACCGCATGGGTTTTCTCCGGGTGCTCCAGTTTCCTCTGTAGAGACAGCACCTGTATTCAAGATCGAACCCGGGTCTCCGGCGCTGTAAGGCAGCAACTCTACCGCTGCGCCACCGCGCCGCCCTCCATCTTAAATTGTACAAATAAGTCTTGCAGCATGATTCACTCCCACAGGCGTGTTTCATACAGAATTTTTATTTCAACGTCCAATACAAAATCCAAGACAATCTTCCCCACCTACACTAGTCCCACCTGCCCGCATTTGGCCCCTATCCCTCTAAACCTTACTATCCATGTACCTGTCCGACGGTCTTTTAAATGTTATACTACATGCCTCAAATACATCTTCTGGCAGCTCGTTCCAAACAGCCACCACCCACTGCGTGAAGAAGTTGCCCCTCGGGTTCCTATTAAAGGATGGCACGGTGGCGCAGCGGTAGAGTTGCTGCCTCACAGCGCCAGAGGCCCGGGTTCGATCCTGACTACGGGCGCTGTCTGTACGGAGTTTGTACGTTCTCCCCGTGGCCTGCGTGGGTTTCCTCAGAGATCTTCGGTTTCCTCCCGCACTCCAAAGACGTACAGGTTTGTCGGTTAATTGGCTCGGTATAATGTAAACTTGTCCCCAGTGTGTGTGGGATAGTGTTAATATGCGGGGATCGCTGGTCAGTGCGCACGTGGTGGACCGAAGGGCCTGTTTCCACGCCATATCTCTAAACTAAACTAAATCTTTCCCCTTTCGCCATCCACCTATGTTCCTCTGGTGTTTGATGCCTTTACTCTGGGTAAAAGACTCTGCACATTCACCTTATCATGGGTCGATGGCCTTAAAATAATGCTCGTTCATCCTGGAGGGAGTATGATGAACATTTGCATCACGATTTGGAAAAAGACATTTTGAAACTAGGATCCGAGACAGACCCAGGGAGCAGCCAAATGCTCTCGTGGGACTCTGGCACTCTGCATGCAGAACATTAAATGTACCATGGCACTGTTTTGATTCTGACCTACCTTGCGATGTCTTCATTAAACGAGGTGCAGCCAAGGGTGGACCAAGACTACTGGGAGAAGAATTATGTGTCCCCATGGTCGTTCTGTTCACGTTGAAACATTGTCGAGCTGTGCTGTGACAAGACTCTCTGCAGTCACGGCTCATTCACACAACTGGCTCGAAAGCACCTTCTTCCCGGCAACCATCAGGGTATTGAACACTACAACCTCCAAATAGGCTCTGAACTCTTGACAATGTCTGTGTATATATGTAAATGTGCGTATATGTGTGTATGTGTGTATGTGTATGTGTATATGTGTGTATATGTGTGTATGTGTGTATGTATATGTGTGTGTGTGTGTGTGTATGGAGTGTGTGTGTATATGTGTATGTGTATAAGAAATGTTAAAGAAGGAACTGCAGATGCGGGAGAATCGAGGGTACACAAAAAGCTGGAGAAACTCAGCGGGTGCAGCAGCATCTAAGGAGCGAAGGAGATAGGCGACGTTTCGGGTCGAGACCCTTTGTGTATGTCTGTGTGTGTGTGTGTGTGTGTGTGTGTGTGTGTGTGTGTGTGTGTGTGTGTGTGTGTGTGTGTGTGTGTGTATATGTGTGTGAGTATGTGTGTGTGTATGTGTGTGTGAGTGTGTGTATCTGTATGTACGTGTATGTATATATGTGTGTGAGTATGTGTGTGCGTGTATTTATATAGCATTCACACACATGTAGTTTATGGGGCTTGTGCATATACATACACACGTGTGTATATATACATGCAGTACAATGTCTACTTCCCTGTTGTGCTGATGTCAGTAAGAATTTCATTGTCCTGCTTCAAGACAGGTAACAATAAAACAGTCTTGACTTCACTCTTGACTTAAGTGCTCACCTGGTTATTGGTTAGGGCTGCTGCACACCGACCGCTTTGAGATGGCGGCAAAGCGTGTGGTCTGGACGCCAATTGATTAGAACAAGTGTTAAAGAAGGAACTGCAGATGCTGGAAAATCGAGGGTACACAAAAATCTGGAGAAACTCAGCGGGTGCAGCAGCATCTAAGGAGCGAAGGAGATAGGCGACGTTTCGGGCCGAAACTGAAGAAGGGTTTCAGCCCGAAACGTCGCCTATCTCCTTCGCTCCTTAGATGCTGCTGCACCCGCTGAGTTTCTCCAGATTCTTGTGTACCCATTGATTAGAACAATGTGGTTTTATGCAAAATCTCGGGCTGATTCTGTGATCTAGCAGCGATCTCAGGGAGCTCAGTATTATCTACAACCTACGACAGTAGTAGCTTTGTGTCTGCGCCGTGATCATTGCGGTTCTAAGAATAAACACTGCGTGTCTAATACAATCTAATATTCTTATTTTAGTTTTGTTTAGCTATTGTCCCGTATACCGAGATACAGTGAAAGGATCTTTTGTTGCATGCTAGCCAGTCAAGCGGAAAGACTATATATGATTGCAGTCAAACTGTCCAGGGTGTGCAGATGATACAAGATAAAGAGGATAATGTTTCGTGCAAGATAAAGTCTAGTGAAACCTGCTTCAAGATAGTCTGAGGGTCTCCAGTGAGGTAGATGGTAGGTCAGGACCACTTTTTACTTGGTGATAAGTTGATTCAGTTGCCTGATGACAGCTGGGAAGAAACTGTCCCGGAATCTGGAGGTGTGCGTTTTCACACTTCTGTATCTCTTGCCTGATGGGAGAGAGAGGAAGAGGGAGTGACCGGGGTGAGACTGGTCCTTGATGATGCTGCTGGCCTTGCCGAGGCAGCGTGAAGTACAGATGGAGTCAATGGAAGGGAGGCTGGTTTGCCTGATGGTCTGGGCTGCGTCCACAAATCTCTGCAATTCCTTGCGGTCTTGGAGGGGGCTCCTTCCTCATGTTGACAGAAGATTCGGATACTTTGTAGGAAATGTTGGCTGGAATTTTAATATCTATCAATGTAATTTTCTTATGCAAGAATGAAATGGATCCAAGAAGAATTTTAGTGGAAACAAAGAACTGCAGATGCTGGTTAATACATAAAAGGGCACAAAGTGCTGGAGTAACTCAGCAGGTCAAGCAGCATGTCTGGAGAACATGGATATGTGACATTTTGGGTCGAGATTGTCCTTCAGTATATTAACAATTTTTATCCATGAAACTATATTAGTACAGATTTTTACTCATAGACCAAGAACTACAATATCCCCTGTTTGAATGTTTTCACTTAGAAAGGTGCAACAATGTCATTGATTAGTGTGAATAAATATCACAATAAGGAGCTGCAATGAATAACAAATCAATTAAAAGAAATATTCCCATTGCCAGAAATCCCAGGAATGCATTCATCATGTTTTGCAATGAAAGAAACCCTTTTTTTTTCCTCTCGGAGGGAAGAATATTCGATATACGTTGTGGGTTTTAATTTGCCTGAAGTCAAAAATGATTTTTTCTTTTTTAAATCTCCGATGATGCGGTCACAGCGAAGCAAGTGACAGCAGTATCGCTTTTCCACAATTCCCCATAGACCGGGTGAACAAAGACCTGCTATCCTTTCACAAGGCTCTGGCGTGAAAACCTGCAGCCTCTTGTTAACGACTGAAACCACTGGTGGGTTTTTTTTTGGATCAGCAAAAAATTTCAGCGCAGATAAAACCGAGACCTGGGTCCCCCCCCCTCCCTGGGGCGTTGCAAAGAGCCTTGCGTTTGGTATTTTTGTCGTGATCCGTGAAGGGTTTGTGCTACTAATTAATGTCTTGCCGTCTGAAAGAATTGCAGTGCAGCGCAGGGCAGCTGCAACACTAGAGAGTTGCGTTGTCACAATGAGGATCTAACTCTAAATGTTGGAGCAACTCTCTAATTCATTACTTGCCTCGTCTCCCATAAGAAAACTTGTCAGCTGTTCTTACTTATGTAGCCTTCTCAATAAGTTGTTGATTTTTTTTTTAATGGATTAAATTGATTCTTAAAATCAGAGCATAATCGTTTTCATGTTCATAAGTGATAGTGGAAATAGGCCAATTGGCCATTCGGCCCATCAAGTCTACTCCGCCATTCAATCATGGCTGATCTATCTTTCCCTCTCAATCCCATTCACCTGCCTTCTCCCCATAACCTTTGACACCCGCACTAGTCAAGCAATTCCTCCTCCATCCGGCCAGAATGAATTAACACGGCAATGCTGAATTGTAGACGGATCGGTTTTTCATGCTCACACAAGGGCGGTCGAGTGGCGCAGCGGCAGAGTTGCTGCCTCACAGCACCAGAGACCCCGGTTCGATCCTGCCTACGGGTGCTTTTTGTATGGAGTTTGTACGTTCTCCCCGTGACCTGCGTGGGTTTTCTCCGGGTGCTCCGGTTTTACTCCCACACTCCAAAGATGTACAGGTTTGTAGGTTAATTGGCTTCTGTAAAAATTGTAAATTGTCCCTGGCGTGTAGGATAGTGCTAGTGTAAGAGGCTTGCTGGACTCGGTGAGCTGACAGAGCTGTTTTTGCGCTGAATCTCTAAATTAAACTAAACAGCTTTGACCGCCCTGACGCGGGGGCTTCGACCGCCCCGACTGCGGATAGTTCGACTGGCCCGATCGCAGGAGAATAAGGAGGAAGAAGATTGGACTTTATTTGGCTTCCATCACAGTGAGGGACATGTGGAATCCGCTGCGGTGGATATTTATGTTAACTCTTACGCAGTTGTGAGTCTTGTTGCTTTATCTTTCAGAATGGCGGTACGGTAATTCAAGTTTCACCCAACCTTAATTGGTACAGGCGACAATAAACAGACCGCTGAACCCTTGAACAACAACTAACACATCAGGCCCAATAATGATCCCCAAAACCACAGGTGGTTTCTGCAGCACCTTCCTTAACAGACTAGCTGAGTTATCTCTTCGTATTTGAACTCAGTCATCATTTTGAAATGATGTTTTTGAGATGTATTGAAAAACAAAGGGTCATCTTTAGATTACAAATACAATCCTGAGCCTTCCCCAAAAGTGGTCTGCGTCACTCCGGAGCAACGGTGTGTTAGAAAGTTTGTAAATCCTTTCAATAAGATACATATTAATATTTAAAGCACATTAGATTGCTTTTAAATAAATAAGTGGATCTGTGTAACTGTAATATTAAAACTGTGGTTTTACACTCACTATTAATAGCAATGTTACAAAATTTTGAGATTTTAAAAATCAAGTCTGCAATTTATCCCATCAGATAAAGCATAACAAGAAGTTTAATTTGACACCTAATTTACTTTCATATCTTCAGTATTAAGAAAGTTATGGCCATTTTCATGCTCGGAAATGAGTATCTTGCTTCCCATTGCCTTTCAATTGACTTAACTCAAAAGCTGTGATCTGGAAAAATTAAAAGCCCATAACTTTATTAAAAATTAAGAGAACTCAATGAAATTTTCAGTCATTATAGATTGAAGCATTCTGAAACAAATATTAAACAATCTTACTTGGATTACCTGAAATTAAAGTATATAATTAGTTAGTTATCTAATTGTAGCTAATTACAAAATTCAATGAGTAGATCTAAACATCTATCCATTTCTTAAGAAAAGATAAACTTTTTTTTAATTGCCTAAGTGTCCAAATAACATTCACACAATAATCCACAATATAACATAATTTTTAAATCTCATTTTCATGAATTTCTGGGCCAAATGGAAGGAATTTAGTGTTTACTGCCTGTAAATAAATGGCCATTTAAATCAACTAGCGAGTGGGTTTTAGCGGAATGCGGTGGATTGGAACGTTGCGGTTAGCGGTGAAGTCGGGGGGGAAAATACTGGGGGTTCATACATTTTTTGGGGAACCCATTTCGCAACATTAAAATAGTATTTATGCCTCCCAAAAAAACAACTTTTAATAAAAAAATAAAGTATTTACCTTTTTTTCTCCCCTACGGAAAATGCTTCCGGTGGTCTGCGGTCACGGCTTTTGAAGGTGATTTTTAAATTACTCTAGTTAACAAATAACTTAGAGTAATTTAAAAATACCTTAATGGATGAAATGTCGGAGCGATTTTTCTTCCGCAATTAAATCGCCCGACATTCATCGATTATCCTGGTCTGGTGAAAATCGGCACTTTAAGCCCGCCCCCCTCTGACAGGCGCTAAAGTCGCGCACACGGGGAGCGGCAGAAGTGCAGCGCCGCTAAAGGTAAGTTTTGTAACATACCTACTATTAATGATCCAATCATTTCCTTGAAATTGATTTGTACAATTTTACTTATTCTCACTTCCAGATGTTAACCTGTTTTTACATGCAAACATAGGTGCAGGAGGAGGCCATTCGACCCTTCGAGCCAACACCGCCATTCATTGCATTCATGGCTGATCGTCCCCAATCAATAACCCATGCCTGCCTTCTCCCCATATCCCTTGATTCCACCAGCCCCTAAAGCTCTATCTAACTCTCTCGTAAATCCATCCAGTGACTTGGCCTCCACTGCCCTCTGTGGCAGGGAATTCCACAAATTCACAACTCTCTGGGTCAAAACATTTTTTCTCACCTCAGTCTTAAATGGATTCCCCTTTATTCTAAGACTGTGGCCCCTGGTTCTGGACTCGCCCAACACTGGGACCATTTTTCCTGCATCTAGCTTGTCCAGTCCTTTTATAATTGTATATGTTTCTATAAGATCCCCCCTCATCCTTCTAAACTCCTTTATTTGTGCATATGACGGGCATGTCCCTGGCAAGGTTCCATAAAATAATGGGCGGCACGGTGGCGCAGGGGTAGAGTCGCTGCCTCACAGCGCCAGAGAGCTAAGTTCAATCCTGACTACGGGTGCTGTCTGTACGGAGTTTGTACATTATCCCTGTGACTGCGTGGGTTTTCTCCGGGTGCTCTGGTTTCCACCCACACTCCAAAGACGTACAGGTTAGTAGGTTAATTGGCTTTGGTAAAAATTGTAAATTGTCCCTGGTGTGTGTAGGGTAGTGCCAGTAAACGGGGCGATCACCGGTTGGCGCAGGCTGGGTAAGGGCCTAAGGGCCTGTTTCCACGCTGTATCTCCAAAGTCTAAAGTAATAAGCCTGTCCCACTTACGTTATTTTTTAGGCGACTACAAACGACTAGGCCGGGGTCTCGTCAAGTCGCCTAAAGAGTCGTAGCATCTTTCTGGTCGCTGCTGGATTTTCAACATGTTCAAAAATTTTTGCCGACAGTGGGTTGATGCCAATGAGCATGGCTTGACTTCTCCTGATGTACTTCGGTGAATTCCATTGGCGGCTACCTACGTCAACTGGCGACAGGGACCGACGACTGAATTGTCTTCAGTTGTCACCGACAGGGTGGTAGCTTGACGTAGCTCGTCACAGGTGGACATAGGTTGTCGTGGGTGTGGTTGTAGATGGACATCCGAATGGGACGCCCGTTGTTAGTAGCTTGCCGTAGCTTGATATCGACTAGGTGGTATGTTGTCGTAGACATTGTCGTGGGGTGGGGGGGGGGGGTCCAGTCGCCGGTTTTCCAGCGACCTACTATGACTGCGACAGTCGCCGGTAGTCGCCAAAAAAATCAGGTTGTCAGTTAAAGTTTCACCTTGTGAAATTGAGAGCAAAGTTTGACCAATTCAGGAAACTCTGCCGCCGTGAAACGGAGACAGCGGGCGGTGTCTGCAGTGGGCAGGATGTGAGTAATGCTCATAAAAGGACAACAAGAGCAATGAGGCAGGTCTGGACTGGATGCTGGAACCAGCCTCAGCAGTCTCGCTCTCTGTTGGGCATCCGCCAGTGTCTGCGGTCCCTGCTTTCTGCCAGGTGTGTGCCTGCTTTAACTTTATGTTCCTACTAATAACCACAAACTACCCGTTCCCACTTTCAACTAGCCCCACCCGACTTTCCCATTTCACGGCAACTTTCCTCAGTCACCTGGGCCGATGTGGGCGTTGATCCGCAGGGCCTGTTTCCACGCTGTAAGACTCTATGACGTCGATGACACCTCACCCCACACCCCTCGTCGGTCTGACCGCACCACTCTCAGTATCCCTAACCAGCCTGAAGAATAGTCTCGACACGAAACGCCACGCGTTCCTTCTCTCCAGAAACGCTGCCTGTCCCGCTGACTTACTCCAGCACTTTGGTGTCTATCTTTGGTATAAACCAGCATCTGCAGTTCCTTCTGACCCACTCCCCACAATCATTAGCCCGTCCCTTTCCCCGCCCTCTGGCCCTCGTTCCCTTCGCAATTGTCTAATCTCCAGAGATGAGGTTAAGAGATACAACACGGAAACATGTCCTTTGGTCCACTGAGTCCGCGCTTGCCCGCGATCCCCACACACTAACACTATTCCACACACAATAGGGAGAATTTACAATTAAAGCAAGCCAATGAGCCTACAAACATGTTGGTCTCTGGAGTGTGGGAGGAGTCCAGAGATCCCGGAGAAAACCCACGCAGGTCATGGGGAGAACGTGCAAACTCCGTACAGACAGCACCCGTAGTCGGGATCGAACTTGGGTCTCTGGCCCTGTGAGACCTTGCTTACCCACCACACCATCTCCAGGTCCCTCAGATTGGCCTAGGCATAAGCTCAGGGGCGACCGCGCATTTGCGGTTGCAGCTCCTAGACTGTGGAACAGCATCCCCCTCCCCATTAGAACTGCCCCCTCCATCAACTCCTTTAAGTCACGACGTAAAACTCATCTCTACTCCCAAGCCTTTCTTGACGTCCTCTGAGCGAGGGCTATATGTATGTAGTGATGTTTGTATTTAATCTACGAACCACTGTTGTATAACGTTAGTACCTCCACCAATGTAAAGCGCTTTGGCCAACGAGAGTTGTTTTTTAAATGTGCTATAGAAATAAAAGTGACTTGAGTTGACTTGTGAGGCAGCAGGTCTACCGCTGCGCCACCGCGCTGCCCTATCGTGGTCTATCATGCTTCATGGTAATGCCATGTAACCACCCGTGGCGGCCCATTGGACCAGGCCTGGAGTTACTCAAGATCATCCTGGTTGCAGAAGATCTGAAGAAGGGGCGGCACGGTAGCGCAGCGGTAGAGTCGCTGCCTTCCAGCGCCAGAGACCCAGGTTCGATCCCGACTACGGGTGCTGTCTGTACGGAGTTCGTACATTCTCCCCGTGACCACGTGGGTTTTCTCAGGGTGCTCCAGTCTCCTCCCACACTCCACAAAGAGGTACAGGTTTGAAGGTTAATTGGCTTCGGTAAAATTGTCCTCAGCAGACTCGATTAACTAACGTGCGTGACATTGTATCCGGAAAACAAAATGACAACATTTAACTTTTAGGAGGTGATGGTATGCCACAATATCACAGATAAAGCCCCAACATATAGCTGTCCGTTGGGAATTTGATCCAATCAGTAACATCACTATTCATTTAGACCCTTCCTCAGATTGAAGAAGGGTCTCATCTCTTCTCTCCAGAGATGCTGCCTGTCCCGCTGAGTTACTCCAGCATTAAGTTCAAGTTCAAATTAAGATCGAGATACATTTATTGTCACATGCACCTTTTTTTGGTACAGTGAGATTTGAGTTACCATACAGCCAAACGAATTTTAAAAATTTAAAAATTTAAAAATGTGCCTATATCCGGTTTAAACCAGCATCTGACATCATTTTCCATTTGTTTTCCTCGCACACAAATTACCAAATTCTTTGAGCTCGGTTTCACATATCACAATTAGGTGGCAGATCTAATCTCGCAGATGCAAGACTGCAGTGCCGTAGAGTTTAAAATACATCTAGAACGTTTTTTATACCGGTGAACAATATTACTCAGTAACCTGATCACGGAGGCCCATCGGCGATTCAGTGGATTAGTGAGATAATCCGGAAATTTGACACACAAAGGTAAGGAGGCCAAGAACAAGCACAGTGATGGCAACTAGCACATAATATAGTGTCACAGTCATAGAGTGATGCAGTGTGGAAACAGGCCCTTTGGCCAAACTTGCCCACACCAGCCAACATGTCCCAGCTACACTAGTCTCACCTGCCTGCATTTAGCCCACATCACTCTTAGTCTGTCCCATCCATGTACCTGTCTAACTGGTTCTTAAACGTTGGGATAGTCCCTGCCTCAACTACCTCCTCAGGCAGCTTGTTCCATTCACCCACCACCCTCTGTGTGAAAAAGTTACCCCTCAGATTCCTATTAAATCTTTTCCCCCCTTCACCTTGAACCCATGTCCTCTGGCCCTCGATTCCCCTACTCTGGGCAAGAGATTGGATGACTCTGTGCATCTATCCAATCTATTCCTCTCATCATCTTATACACCTCTGTAAGATCACCCTCACCCTTCTGCGTTCCAAGGAATAGAGTCCCAGCCTGCTCAACCTCAGCCTATAGCTCACGCC
This sequence comes from Raja brachyura, assembly GCA_963514005.1. The sequence continues at coordinate 7,830,197 of OY740802.1, forward strand.
CTCTATTTTAATTTGCAGTACCTATTTTAGTTTAAAACATCTATTTTAGTTTAAAGATGGACACAAAGTGCTGGAGTTACGCAGCGTTTCAGGCAGCATCTCTGAAGAAAAAGGATGGGTGGCATTTTGAGTCTGGGCCCTCTTTCCTGACCCAAAACGTCACCCATTCCCTTTTCTCCAGAGATGCTGCCTGACCCACTCAGTTACTCCAGCACTTTGTGTTTATCTTTGGTGTAAACGAGCATCTGCAGTTCCTTCTTTCTCGATTCTCTATTCTAGTTTCATTTATTATCGTGTACTGAGGTAGAGTGAGACCATTTTTTGTTGCGGTTCCATCTATTTTTAAGTCTCTAGTGCAAAGTTGTATCGCACTGACAAGAAACGGACGTTAAACAATGAGCCGTGGCCTGCCTTGGTGTTATTTAAATGGAATCAGCCATAAGTCATCGTTACTCTGTTCTAATTGCTCCGACCACCCATATAATTGACTGACCAATTTTCATCCTCTTTCACTCTGTCACATTCATGACGTTTCAGGTCAGGAAGGATCGACCCGAAACGTCACCCATCCTTCGTCTCCAGGGCCGCTGCCTGACCCGTTGAGTGACTCCGACAATTTGTGTCTATCTTCAAACTAAAATAGACGATGCACGCTATTTGCCATCACTGCGCTTGGGCGGCACAGTGGCGCAGCAGTAGAGTTGCTGCCTCACAGCGCCAGAGACTCGGATTCGGCCCTGACTACCGGTGCTGTCTGTGCGGAGTTTGTACGTTCTCCCAGTGACCAAGTGGGTTTTCTCCGGGATCGCCGGCTTCTTCCCACACTCCAAAGACGAACAGGTTTGTAGGTTAATTGGCTTGGTATAATTGTAAATTGTCCCTAGTGTGTGTAGGATAGTGTTAGTGTGTGGGGATTGCTGGTCTGTGCGGACTCGGTGGGCTGAAGGGCCTGTTTCCGCGCTGTATCTAAATTAACTAAACTAAACTAAACTAAACTAAATTCTATTAAACATTCCCACCATCCATGTTGAATGGTTCCCTATCCAACCTTCTGCCCAATCTAATGTGCCAAGTATTTGGCAACATATTGGGCCTGTCCCACTTGGCGATTTTTTTGGTGACTGCCGGCATCATTGACTGACGTATCAGGTCACCGAAAAATTAGCGGCGAGGTGCGTCGTGACGCGGTGTGATCACGTATGACGCGCGTTTTTTTTTCAAAGTGTCGCAACATTTTTTTTGGCCCCGCTGGATTTTTTTTCTTTTTTTCTTTTTATTGTTTTATTTTATTTTTTATCTTTTGGCGACACTGATATGACGCTGGCAGTCGCCAAAACAAATCGGCAAGTGGGATTTATGGCCCTTATGTCTGCACTAATCTGCTGTAAACTCCTGCAGAATGTCTCTTCTCAGGCTGGTTACACTCTCAAATCCAGGACTTTTAATGTTTATTTTGTGAATATCTCGCTGATTTATCTGTGGCGATGTAAGAGCTACGTAATCACATGTTACAACATGGAACGGTACAGCACAGGAGCAGATCCTTTGACCCACAACGTCTGTGCCGAACATGATGATGAGACCAACTCTTATCTGACAACATAATCCATGACCCTCCATTGGAGCATATCCATGTTCCTGTCCAAAAGTCTCTCAAATGCCACTATCGTATCTGCCTCCACCACCACCTGTGGCACCCCGCTGCCCGTTGTGTAAAATAATAAAAACTGCCCCGCGTATTTCCTCTAAACTTTGTTGACAGTTCTGTGTTCTCTGGTATTTGACACCTCTGTCCTGGGGGAAAATGCTCTAACTGTCCACCGTATCAATGCCTCCACTGCTCCATCAATGGCTCTCACTGCTCCACCAAGCTTTGTCCTGCCCCTACCACATTTCCAGCTGTCTCCCTCTTGCTCCAATCCGTCTGAAGAAGAACCCCGACCTGAAATGTCATCTGAGTTTGTGTTTGAGTTTAGTTTGCTGTTACCTGTACAGTGAAATGCTTCTGTCACGTGCGAAGCAATCGGTGGGAAGACAATACATGATTACAATCGAGCCGTCCACAGTGTACAGCGACATGAAAAAGGGAATAATTTGAATAACGTTTAGTGCATCTGTCCATTCCCTCCACCGATGCTGCCTGACCTGCTGAGTTCCTCCTGCACTTTGTGTTTTGCTCAAAGTTCCAGCACCTGCAATTCCTCATGTCTCCAATATTTTTGGAGACTTCTGAGCTACAGAGGACAAACAGGTCCATCAGCCCAGCGAGCCCGCGCGGACCAGCGATCACCCCTGTACACTAACACTATCCTACTCACTTGGGCCAATTAACCCACAAACCTGTACGTCTTCGGAGTGTGGGAGGGAACCGGAGCACCCGGAGAAAACTCTCGCGGTCACGGGGAGAACGCACAAACTGTGTACAGACAGCACCCGTAGTCAGGATCGAACCCGGGTCTCTGGCGCTGTGAGGCAGTAACTCTACCGCTGCGCCACCGTGCCGCTCAAATGTCATTATTTTTGTTTGTGGTTAGTCGGTGATCTTAATTTTTTGCGAAGTGAATTTCTGAAATGGAAAATATTATGTAAAGCACGGCTGAATGGCAAAGTCACTTTTAGCCGCAGTTCTCGCGAAATGATAGCACACATTTTGAGACCGCATACAGTCTAATATCGGGCAACAACATCAGACCTGGTTGCTAGGTGTGCTTTTTGGATGATGTGAAGTGTTTATTTTGTGTTTGCTGCAGGAACCCACTTGGTTCCCACTGGTTTCTCTGCCGCGGGTGAGGTTTTATCCGTGCCAAGAACCAAGCCCAGTTTTATTAATACTTGCCCTGCGTGATATTTATGAAAAGCGTCGTTAGAATTTCCCTGGATCAGCCACTTTGTTGATCCTTTGAAAGAGGAAACCGACGAGCGGTGTATAGGCGGAAAAAAAAGATGCCTCATTATAGCCACTTATTAAATACACCTAACAATTTTACTCCCACCCTCGTTTCCTTAGGATAAAAGACATCAAAAGGAAAGCGAACTTAATGCAATTCATTTCACTTGCCTCCGTCAACGTTAAAAAATATATAGTTTAAGGCTGTAAACCGGATCATATTGCCTTTCAAATCAGTTTTTAGAACTCGAACATAGAGATCATTTTCACTTTGTGTCTTCTCTTAAGGCGGATTTTGCTTTTCTTTGTCCATGCATTGATCCTCCAACCTCATCTATTGCACCCGCTGCTCTAGGTGTCAGCTGCTCTACATCGGGTGCTCTGCATAGGCTGGGCGATCGCTTCACCCGACACCTCCACTCGGTTCGCATTAACCTACCTGATCTCCCGGTGGCGCAGCACTTCAACTCCCCCTCCCATTCCGAATCCGACCTTTCTGTCCTGGCCGGAGTGAGGACCACCGTAAATTGGAGGAGCAGCACCTCATATTTCGCTTGGGCAGTTTGCACCCCAGCGGTATGAACATTGGCTTCTCTAATTTCAGGTAGTCCCTACTTTCTACTCCCCTTCCCAGCTCTGCCTCAGCCCGCTGTCTCCGCCTCTTCCTTTCTTCTTCCCGCCCCACCCTCACATCAGTCTGAAGAAGGGTCTCGACCCGAAACGTTGCCTATTTCCTCGGCTCCATAGATGCTCCATAGATGCTGCCTCACCCGCTGAGTTTCGCCAGCATTTTTGTCTACCTTAGTTTGGGTAAGTTTGATTAAATTCCTCTGCCTTTTGAAGTTAGTTTTTTTTTAAAGTTACAAGGTTTAGAAAAGCAGGCAATGTGCATTGTTGCTATTTAAGATCAACGAGTAAGTAATTTAATCTGCATTTCGTGTGAAGAGACAACACACTCATTTCAAACTATACAATTTAATAGCATGAACTCAGGCGATGTTGCTGAGGATATTATGCTTTGACTGGAGTTTGATCCTGATTACGGGTGCTGTCCGTGTGGAGTTTGCACGTTCTCCCCGTGACCTGCGCGGGTTTTCTCCCGGGTGCTCCAGTTTCCTCCAGCACTCCAAAGACGTACAAGTTCCTAGGCTAATTGGCTCGGTAAAATTGTAATTTGACCCTGTGTTGGTGTGCGGGATCGCTGGTCGGCACGGACTCCGCGGGCCGAAGGGCCTGTTTCTGCGCTGCCTCGCTAAACTAAGTTTAGTTTAGTTTATTGCCACGTGTACCAAAACACAATGAAAAGCTTTTGTTGCGTGCTAACCGGTCAGGAGAAAGAGAATAGTAAGATTGAACGAGAACTTACCAGTTCGAAGGTTGATCTTTATTTCATGAGGAGTCGAAGTGAGGGATTTCGTGAAGAGCCCGCCGGCGCGCATGCTCGACATACTTCAAAGTAGCGGCGTGGAATCACAGAAACCAATGAAAAGAAATGACTTCACATAGTAAGAATGAAAACGACTAAGATTACCAGATGAAGGTGATTGAGGGTTGGGCGAGGAGGGCACGAAATCCCTCACTTCGACTCCTCATGAAATAAAGATCAACCTTCGAACTGGTAAGTTCTCGTTCAATCTTACTATTTCATTTCGGAGTCACGTGAGTGACTTCGTGAAGACTTCAAAGCTTCTGTGATGACACGCCCTGGACCACGTCCATGCTGTCACACCACTACCAGGGATGGATGGGAGGAATAACGTGCTGACTAGTCCATACTGCAAAACAAATCATATTTATTAACAACAAATCAAAAACCCCTTATTCGGGGACATCTCCACGTTCTTGCCCCGCATCTAATACGGCTTCTGCGAACTGTAGAGGCGCAGCAACGGGCCGGTTGTAGAAACGCTGAAACACCGCTTCATTAGCCCATCCTGCTGTGGCGAGAATATGGTCCATGGGCACCTCCATGACCCTCGCCGCCGACGTCGATGCAGCCCTGGTGGAATGAGATTTGAACACATTAGTGTTGATACCTGACTTACCCAAGACGACTCGAAGCCACCTGGATATCGTCTGTGTTGTCACTCGATGGTGAGGTCTCTTATGAGTGACAAGCAGGTATCTCTCTTTTCCTCTGATGCTTGCCGTCACCTTGACGTAGTAACGGATGTGGGAGGCTAAACATAGCCTAGCATCTGCGGGGTATGCCGGGAACTTCAGCTGCAGCCCTGTGCACCCAGGTCTATGCTGCTTTAGTAGCTCGTCAACAAAGAAAACTACTTCTGTGGGGGTAGACATCATTCTGTCGACACGTAGCTTATGGAGTGTCTGTACCCTCTGTGCTGAAGTCAGCGCTAGTAACATCACCAGCTTCATGGTGAGTTTGTCCAGCTGGAGCCCTTCCATGGGGGACCACGTCCTGAGCAGAGCTAAAACTACCCTGACATCCCAGGTGATATTGTAGCGTGGTGTAGGCGGATTCGTATTGAAAATACCCCGCATGAGCCTGGACACTAGCTTGTTGGATCCCACCTCAATATTGAGGTAGAATGATAGAGCGCTCCTGGCGCTGTTGATGGCACTGTAGCTTAAGTGTTCATCATGGTGCAACCCCGCGAGGAATTCCAGGACGTCGGTTATAGTCACGGCATCGTACGTGATGCGAGAGCGGCTGCAGAAGGCTTCCCACTTCCTGATGTGAGAGCGGTATCTTCGCCTTGTAGACTCTCGGCACGACGCTGCAATGGTATATATATCCATGGTCCGGGTAGAAAGGCCGTATCCAACTAAAGGCCGATTCAGAATCTGCAAGCCAACAAATTTAAATAGCCATGGCAGGGATGTGGCTCCCCTGATACAGGGTGAGTAACTAATTCTGGGCTACCCTGCAAACAGACCCAAGGTTCACTGAGCGTGTCAAAGACCATCGGATACCACGGCTGTGTAGGCCAGTCGGGTATGATAAGGATGCCCTTGGCACCATCCATCTGAATTTTTCGTAATACCCGACTGATGAGGCAAAACGGAGGGAATGCATAGAAAAAGCAATTCCCCCAGTCTAGCGAGAATGCATCTAACGCTATAGCCCCAGGATCTGGTTCCCACGAGACGTAGGTTGGTACCTGATGGTTCAACCGGGACGCAAAAAGGTCAATATCCGGTTTCCCAAATTTGGCTGTGATTTTTGCAAAAATTTCAGGATGTAACATCCATTCAATATTATCATTGAACTTGCGTGACCTGGCGTCCGCCACAAAATTAAGCTCACCTGGCAAATAGGTGGCTGAAATCCAAATGTCTCTCTTGACACACCAGAGCCAAATTGAATTAGCCAATTTATCACATGAAACTGACCTGGTACCGCCCATGTGATTTAAATACGCCACCGCTGTGGTGTTGTCTATTTGGAGCCGGACATGTGCTCCAAAGATCTTGGAACAATATGCACGGAGTCCGTGAAACGCTGCAAGCAGCTCCAAATAGTTGATCCCTTGTGATACCAACATTGTATTCTCAAGGGTATCCCATCGGCCCCCACAACTAGAATGCTGATTCGTAGCTCCCCAGCCATCAGAGCTCGCATCAGTTTGTAAGTATATCATCGGTTTCGCCTCAATAATAGTTTTAAACGAGTTACTAATGTGGCAAACCCACCATCGTAACTCATCCAATGCTGCAGGCGACAGCTGTATTGATCGATCATAATGACCAGCGTGCCGCCGCAGCGCAGCAATCTTGGCTCTCTGCAAGTTTTGATAATGCAGAGGTCCATACCGGGCTGCCGGAAACAAAGCCACAATCTTGCCAATGACAGTAGCTGTGTGACGAATCGATGGTATACGAGTATTGAGTAAATCTGTACACACCTGTGTTACCTCCTCAACTTTGTTAATTGGTATGGTGACTCTCATGCTAATGGAATTCACCTGGAACCCCAGATAATTAATTACCTGGGTGGGGCAGAACTTAGATTTTTCTGGATGAACAATGAACCCAAGCTGTTGGAACAAATTGACCGCAGCTGCAACCCCTTGTTGAGCTGATTCCAAGGTGTGTCCGATAATTAAAATATCATCTAAATAGGCCATCACGACATGATGTCGTTGTCTTAAATAAGCCATAATTGGCTTCACCAATTTAGTAAATAATCGAGGGGCTGTGGTGAGCCCATTAGGCAACGCCCTATATTGCCACAGCTGGTTCATCCAGATAAATTTTAAGAACCTTCTGTAATATTTTTGCATGGGTACGGTATAGTACGCATCCTGTAAATCAATACATGCCATAAAGCACCCTTGTGAGATCAATGATTTGGCCGTTTCAAACGTGTCCATTTTAAAATGAGTATATGTTACAAAGTTATTCAGAGTGGTCAGATCAATAATGACTCTACAGCCTCCATCTTTCTTAGGTCGGGTAAAAATATTGGAAACAAATTCAACGGGCTCATGAATCGTTTTCTCTATGACCCCTTTCTGTTCCAACCTTAAAATTTCCTTATAGCCAACGGACTGTTCCGCAGCCGTTAGTTTAAACATACGACCCGGTCTATGCTGAGACGGAGGGATGTCCCCATTAATAAACTCAATGCTATGGCCCTGAATATTCCGTAACACATACTCATCACTGGTAATATTACCCCATGCACCCGCAAACAACCGCAAACGCCCACCAACATGTGAAGTTAAACAAAGAGAAAAAAGAGAACCAGACCGCCTCACCTCTGTGGTTACCGGCGGTCCCTGACACGAGTGGGTGGACGTAGAGGTGCTGGGTTGGTTTGAGGTCGTGGCGTCCTCATTTTCCATCTCGGCTTCTGCCGAGCCTGTCCTAAAAAAGACCCCTGTGGTTGGGGTGGCTGATATCGGTTTGGACCTGGAGGGTAATTCCTGGTAGACATGCTGGCAGACCCTCGTGAGCGGCCAAGCGAAGCTTTGGAGCTCGATGGCGTGGGGGCACTCTGAGAGCGCATGAGCCCCACGGTCTTGGCTTGTTCATCAAGCTCTCTGACCCTTTTGGAAAGGTCTTCGCCAAAGAGCTGACGGGGCGGCGGCGGCGGCGGTGGTTTGCACAACCCTGCAAATTTGGGGTTGAGCGCTGGGCGGATGCTATTTTTCCGAAAGCCGTTAATTTCGTTTTGAGTAGCGCATAGAAGCGCCAGAGCATCCTCCTGGTCCAAATTAAGCTCCTCTCCATCGACCGACCGCACAAAGGCAGTAATCCCGGCCGTGAGGAGTTTCAGGATCCGCTGAATCTTCAGCTCCTGCTGACGGATAGCCGCACTGATGTTGCCCCATATCGGCGTATTGACCACAGGCACGTTGAGGGAGTTGCAGTTTGATGGAGCCTTGTGACGGCTCATGGCTTGTAATAGAACTTCCTCCTGAAGCTGGTGATTATTTAGGAAGTCCACAGTGGCTGCCAGCTTTGTATTGATAGGAAGCCCCAAGGAATGAGGGGCTGCAAACTTGGTGGCCACATTGAGGAGGTCCTCCGCCGGTAATTCAGGCGGGGGTGGGATGGGGTCGCCCACGGCCTCCTCGTCCTGCTGCTCCAGGCTGGTGTATGAAGCTGGTGATGAAGCCCTGTGCCTATCGCTGCTGGATGCCTGTTGATGTTGGATGAGACGTTCCAGCAGCCGCTCTATACGGTCAATACGCCCTTCACCCTGAACACTCAGGTGGTCGGAGTCCTCCAGCTCTGAAAATTGGCCGGGGCTCCTGTCATCGGCCCGCATCTCGTCGAGGCCCTGCCGGTGCCGGTAGTTGTCGTCGACAGCCGCCGAGGCGAAACTGCGCGATTCCTGCACGGGCGTGTTCAACCGCCTCCGTGTAGCGGGAGCGGAAGCCGTTGCCTCTAAGGACAGATGCGGCATGGTGTCGGCACCAGCCGAAGCCTGGATACCTTGGGCCCGTGCAGGCTTGCCAGCTGCCCACATCGTGGACCTTGCCGACGCATGGTCTCGCCCACCCATCCATGGGGGGCTCGGCGACCGTGACGGGACCCCCAACTGACTCGTCCCGGCGTCGGAAGTTGGGGGGCGACGGCTGGACCTCACAGCTGCCCCGGGTCCCGTCCTGGAACCTGACCGCTCCTTAGCGGCAGGCAGAGCCTTAGCCCCGACGAGGGGTTAGGCGTCTGGGCTCCTGCCCTTCCCCTGCGCAGGGGGCTTCGTGAAGCGGGCCGTGCAGCCGCACGGACCCGTCTGCTCGAGGCCGTCAGCAAGCCTGCTGACGACCGGACTGCCATGGCAGGGTCGTTCTGCTCTGGCGGCACACCACACTCCTCCTCGTCAAACTCCTCCGAGCTGTGGTGTGCGGGCGGGTCCGGACCTGAAAAGACAGAGCTCACCGACATCTCCGCCCTTGTTCCGGTCTGCGTTGCAGGTACCCCCGACAACTCTCGCTCCGGAACTGCTGGCCGGCGACTTCTTCCCGATCTCCGGCCTCTCAAACTCCCATCCATGTTCTTGCTGTGAAGCAAACACAACAAGAACCACCAACTTAAGGTAGCATACTTACCTGCGTGGTTCCCTTATGAAGGGCTGGCGAGGAGCACGCTCCTCCGTCAGCCGTCGCAGCAACGCGTTACGACGATATGTCGAGCATGCGCGCCGGCGGGCTCTTCACGAAGTCACTCACGTGACTCCGAAATGAAATACATGGTTACAATCGATCCATGTAATGGTCTGCAGTTAAACATCCATTGAAACATCTGCAGTTCCTTGTGTCTACTGCTTAAGATGCAGTAGACACAACATCCACTGCGTGTCAGATGTAGTACAACGTACTGGACAGTGTTAGTTTGCGGGGATCACTGGTCGGCAAGGACTCGGTGGGCCGAAGGGCCACCTCTCTCTGAACAGTCACACTGCAGCCCAGTTGATCAGGAAGGTTGTCTCCCAAACATCTCGGCTGGAGAACGTCATCTATTATAGGCTGTGTCCTCTGTTAGCATATACCCAGCAGTCTACAGCTCCTGGATAAACGTTAGCTAGCCCAGCGAAAGATCCCAAGTCCAAGACTCCATTATGCCTGACATTACGAAGGATGTTGACCTTTTTTGCAGCGTTGCTGAATAAATATACATACCGGCTCCCAAACATACACACAACACGTGAATACTAAACACACAGACACACAACTTCCAAAGCCAGCACTTTGATGTCCACCTCAAATTTCAAATAGCTCTGTTCTAGTAAAGTAAATAAAGCAAACTGAATGCGAAGCAATATAGGCAGAACAAATGCAGATTATAACCATTTTACACTTACTTAAGAACTTGGCTGGCAAACAGGAAGCAAAGAGTAGGAGTAAACGGGTCCTTTTCACAATGGCAGGCAGTGAATAGTGGGGTTCCGCAAGGGTCAGTGCTGGGACCCCAGCTATTTACAATATACATTAATGATCTGGATGAGGGAATTGAAGGCAATATCTCCAAGTTTGCGGATGACACTAAGCTGGGGGGCAGTGTTAGCTGTGATGAGGATGCTAGGAGACTGCAAGGTGACTTGGATAGGCTGGGTGAGTGGGCAAATGTTTGGCAGATGCAGTATAATGTGGATAAATGTGAGGTTATCCACTTTGGTGGCAAAACAGGAAAGCAGACTATTATCTAAATGGTGGCCGATTAGGAAAAGGGGAGATGCAGCGTGACCTGGGTGTCATGGTACACCAGTCATTGAAAGTAGGCATGCAGGTGCAGCAGGCAGTGAAGAAAGCGAATGGTATGTTAGCTTTCATAGCAAAAGGATTTGAGTATAGGAGCTGGGAGGTTCTACTTCAGTTGTATAGGGTCTTGGTGAGGCCACACCTGGAGTATTGCGTACAGTTCTGGTCTCCAAATCTGAGGAAGGACATTATTGCCATAGGGGGAGTGCAGAGAAGGTTCACCAGACTGATTCCTGGGATGTCAGGGCTGTCTTATGAACAAAGACTAGATAGACTCGGTTTATACTCTCTAAAATTTAGGAGATTGAGAGGGGATCTTATAGAAACTTACAAAATTCTTAAGGGGTTGGACAGGCTAGATGCAGGAAGATTGTTCCCGATGTTGGGGAGGTCCAGGACAAGGGGTCACAGCTTAAGGATAAGGGGGAAATCCTTTAGGACCGAGATGAGAAGGACTTTTTTCACACAGAGAGTGGTGGGTCTCTGGAACTCTCTGCCACAGAGGGTAGTTGAGGCCAGTTCATTGGCTATACTTAAGAGGGAGTTAGATGTGGCCCTTGTGGCTAAGGGGATCAGAGGGTATGGAGAGAAGGCAGGTACGGGATACTAAGTTGGATGATCAGCCATGATCATATTGAATGGCGGTGCAGGCTCGAAGGGCCGAATGGCCTACTCCTGCACCTAATTTCTATGTTTCTATGTTTCTAGACCCGGGTTCGATCCTGACTACGGGTGCTGTCTGTTCAGTGCCTTCTTGTTTCAGTACACACCTGAAGTCAAAAGTGTTTTATTGTCATATGTCCCGGATAGAACAATGAAATTCTTACTTGCTGCAGCACAACAGAATATGTGAATATGTAAACACCGTATGTAAACGGGGGGAAAAATTAAAAAGTTCAATAAATAACAAATATAGTGTAAATAACAAATAATAATATAGTCTTTTGCAGTTCAGAGCTCATAGCTTATTCGTTGTGTTTAACAGCCTGATGGCTGTGGGGAAGTAGCTGTTCCTGAACCTGGACGTTACAGTCTTCAGGTTCCTGTACTTTCTTCCTGATGGCAGTGGTGAGATGAGTGTGCGGCCAGGATGGTGTGGGTCCTTGATGATTATGGCTGCCTTTTTGAGGCAGTGACTACGATAGATCCCTTCGACGGTGGGGAGGTCAGAGCCGGTGATGGACTGGGCAGCGGCCACAGTCTTTTTCGCTCCTGGACGTTCAAGTTGCCGAACCAGGCCACGATGCAACCGGTCAGAACGCTCTCTACCGTGCACCTGTAGAAGTTCAGGAGAATCCTCTTTCACAAGCCGAATCTCTGTAATCTTCTCAGGAAGTAGAGTTGCTGATGTGCCTTCTTTACAATTGCATCGGCGCGCTGGGTCCAGGAAAGATCTTCTGATATATGCACGCCCAGGAATTTGAAGTTATTGACCCTCTCCACCATCGTCCCGTTGATATAAACAGGATTGTGGGTCCTCATCCTTCCTCTACCAAAGTCCACAATCAGTTCTTGGTTTTACTGATGTTGAGAGCCTGGTTGTTGTGCTGGCACCATTTGGTCTGTCGGTCGATCTCACTTCTATACTCTGACTCGTCCCCATCTGTGATTCGTTCAACCACAGTGGTGTCGTCAGCGAACCTGATGATGGAGTTCGCACTATGACCGGCTACGCAGTCATGGGTATGTGTAATTTAGTTTAGAAATACAGCGTGGAAACAGTCCCTTCGGCCCATCGAGCCCGCATCGAACAGCGATCCCAGCACATTAACACTATCCTACAATTTACATTTAAGCTGATTAACCTACAAACCTGTACATCTTGTATTCCCCCCCCCCCCATCACTTCCCCACCCAAGTAGTAGTAGCAGCTTGCAAGTCATCTTGTTGAGTCTCATTGTCTGTAACTCGTTTTCGCCTAGCCCACAGCTAACAGTGGCCTGTTTCCTTCATCATCGCTACTTTTTTGCACATCTTTCATTCAGTTGTTCTGTATCGCTCTACAACATCGTCTATATCTGTCATTTCCCTTTCAACATGTTGAAAAATCTTCCCGAGTCTTCCCGAGTTTACAGCGTTTCCCGAGTACCTGCCGTTAGCGTTATGAGCTGCTAAGAGACGTCCCCGAGCTCCAACGTACCCGCTACGTACATTCTACGTGCTTACCACGAGTTTGATTTTTTTTTTAACTCGGGAGAGCTCTTGAATGAACTCGTACAGTGGGACAGGGCTATTACTCCAGCGTTTTGTGTCTATCTGACAAGGCTCAGGAGCCTTTAGAAAGTCTCCACCTCTGCCTTGCTCAGCAAAGGCTCTTCTAACTGGTTTTATAAACACACCTGGCATTCATAAACATTCATGCAACTTGCAAAAGGATCAGTTGTGAATGAAATAAACAGAACTCATCTGTTATTCAAATGGTTTTGCTTTAATGTGTCTATCAGTTCGCACAGTGTCCTCAGTATTTATTCATCTTCATTATCTTATTTATTCTAACATTATATGATTGTATTTATACTTGCAGAAACAGTACTATTCTGTTACTATTACTATTCATACGTAGGCACGGTGCACAGCGGCAGAGTTGCTTCCTTACAGCGTTTACAGCGCCAGAGACCCGGCTACGGGCGCTGTCTGCACGGAGTTTGTGCGTTCACCCCGTGACCTGCGTGGGTTTTCTCCGAGATCTTCGGTTTCCCTCCCACACTCCAAAGACGTACAGGTTTGTAGGCAAATGTAAAAATTGTCCATAGCGCGTGTAGGACAGTGTTAGTGTGCGGGGATCACTGGTCAGTGTGGATTCGATGGGCCGAAGGGTCTTTTTCCGCGCTGTATCTCAGAAACTAAACTAAACTATTCATTATCGTGTCACTGTAATAAAGAATCAGTATTAAAATTGTCCAACATAAGTGGAACCTGAACAAAATAACATGACAGGGGCATCCTACATTTATTGTAAGTATGTCGTGCTCATAATCCTAGGTTTTAAAGATTGTAGGTTGTTGACCAATATTTAGAATGAGATAAGGAGATGAGGGGAATCTATTTAGAAAGATGAGGAGGAATTTGTGGTGAATCTGTGGAATTCTTCGCCACAGCCGGCTGTGGAGGCCTAGTCAATGGATATTTTTAAGGCAGAGATAGATATGAGGTGTGAGGTATAAATGTGAGGTTATCCACTTTGGTGGCAAAAACAGGAGGGTAGACTATTATCTGAATGGTGTCGGATTAGGAAAAGGGGAGATGCAACGAGACCTGGGTGTCATGGTACACCAGTCAATGAAAGTAGGCATGCAGGTGCAGCAGGCAGTGAAGAAAGCAAATGGTATGTTAGCATTCATAGCAAAAGGATTTGAGTATAGGAGCAGGGAGGTTCTACTGCAGTTGTACAGGATTTTGGTGAGGCCACACCTGGAGTATTGCGTACAGTTTTGGTCTCCAAATCTGAGGAAAGACATTCTTGCCATAGAGGGGGTACAGAGAAGATTCACCAGACTGATTCTTGGGATGTCAGGACTTTCATATGAGGAAAGACTGGATAGACTCGGCTTGTACTCGCTGGAATTTAGAAGATTGAGGGGGGATCTTATAGAAACTTACAAAATTCTTAAGGGGTTGGACAAGCTAGATGCTGGAAGATCGTTCCCGATGTTGGGGAGTCCAGAACAAGGGGTCACAGTCTAAGGATAGGGGAGAATTCCTTTAGGACCGAGATGAGGAAAACATTTTTTACACAGAGAGTGGTGAGTCTCTGGAATTCTCTGCCACAGAAGGTAGTTGAGACCAGTTCATTGGCTATATTTAAGAGGGCGTTAGATGTGGCACTTGTGGCTAAAGGGATCAGGGGATATGGAGAGAAGGCAGGTACGGGACACTGAGTTGGATGATCAGCCATGATCACATTGAATGGCGGTGCAGGCTCGAAGGGCCGAATGGCCTACTCCTGCACCTATTTTTCTATGTTTCTATATTTCTATAGATTCTTGATTAGTACGGGTGTCAGGGGTTATGGGGAGAAGGCAGGAGAATGGGGTTGAGAGCGAAAGATAGATTGGCCATGATTGAATGGTGGAGTAGAGGTGATGGGCTGAATGGCCTAATTCTGCTCTTATCTTCTTGCAAAAGGAGCTAATATTTGAAAACATGCCATTTAAAGTAGACACTAGCATGAATGGCAATTTTATCATTAAGTGATTACTTTATCTAAAATTCTAGATCTTTAGAGTTCTTGGATCGGCTGTGAAAGTGATTTTGTTGAGTTTGATAGTTTGGCAATAAGGATGTTCAACGCAAACACGAATTCTTGCTGAATTCTTCTGAATCTTTGTCTCCAGACAAATAATTATTAAAGCTGGTTAATTTGTAAAGATATAACTGATCATTCTGTTCTTCCCTGGAAATATTCAAGGCAACGAGAAACACTTTCCAAAACATGACGTCGAGAAATTTTTCCATTTTTTGGAAAGAATATGTTGCACATAAATTCATACGTTATAGGAGTAGAATTAGGCCATTCGGCCCATCAAGTCTACTCCACCATTCAATCGTGTCTCATCTATCTCTCCCTCCTAACCCCATTCTCCTGCACTCCCCCCGTAATCCCTGACACCCGTACCAATCAAGAATCTGTCAATCTCCGCCTTAAAAATATCCATTGATCTGGCCACCACTGCCTTCTGTGGCAATGAATTCCACAGATTCGCCACCCGCTGACAATACATTTCTCATCATCTCCTTTCTAAAGGTAAGTCCTTTAATTCTGAGGATATGGCCTCTGGTCCTAGACTCCCCCACCAGGGGAACATTCCTCTCCGCACCCACTCTAACCAGGCCTTGCACTGTTCAGCATACTGTACGCTTTTTGTCTTTTTGCCTCTGAGATAAAAAGTATGCAATTTAATAACATCAAAACATTAAAAATATAACTAAACAACCAACAACTACAGCTTTGAATTGGCTCATAAGTATATCCTGATATTCGTTTAACATTATAATGTGATATTGGAATCTTTGGTTTGTAGGTTAATTGGCTTGGTGTAAATGTAAACTTGTCCCTAGTTTGTGCAGTATAGTGTTAATGTGCAGGGATCGCTGGTCAGTGCGGACTCGGTGGGCCGTAGTCAGGATGGAACCCTAGTGCTGTAAAGCAGCAACTCTACCGCTGCGCCACCGTGCCGATGTGCGAATAGGTTACACAGGAGCCCTTGAGTTTAGGCAACGTTACAGGAAGAATTGAGGTTTTAGAAAGGAAAGTCAGGACACTCTATGGTCCACATGGTGCCAGCACAATAACCTGGCCCTCAACACCAGCAAAACCAAGGAACTGATTGGGGACTTTGGAAGGAGTAGGATGGGGACCCACAGTCCTGTTTATATCAACGGGTCGATGGTTGAAAGGGTCAAGAGCTTCAAATTCCTGGGCGTGCACATCTCTGAAGACCTTTCCTGGTCCGAGAACACAGATGCAATTGTTAAGAAAGCTCATCAGCGCCTCTACTTCCTGAGAAGATTACTGAGAGTCGGTCTGTCAAGGACAACTCTCTCTAACTTCTACAGGTGCACAGTAGAGAGCTTGCTGACCGGTTGCATCGTGGCTTGGTTCGGCAACTTGAGCACCCTGGCGAGGAATAGACTACAAAAAGTAGTAAACACTGCCCAGTCCATCATCGGCTCTGACCTTCCTTCCATCGAGGGGATCCATCACAGTCGCTGCCTCAAAAAGGCTGGCAGCATCATCAAGGACCCACACCATCCTGGCCATACACTCATCTCCCTGCTACCTTCGGGTAGAATGTACAGGAGCCTGAGGACTGCAACGACCAGGTTAAGGAATAGCTACTTCCTCACAGCCATCAGGCTATTAAACCTGGCTCGGACAAAACTCTGACCATTAATACCCCTTTATCTGTTATTTGCACTTTATCAATTTATTCATTCATGTGTGTATTTACGTATATAATGGTATATGGACACACTGATCTGTTTTGTAGTCAATGCCTACTATGTTCTGTTGTGCTGAAGCAAAGAAAGAATTTCATTGTCCTGTCAGGGACACATGACAATAAAGTCTCTACACCAGTGAATTAGAATTGAATCTGGCGACAATGAGAAAACTATTGTCAGTCAACAAAGATTGGAAGAATCAGTGAGCAGTTCTTGATGCAATGTCGGATACAAAGAGCAGCGTTTTGGAGAGGGTGAAGATGAAGGAGTGTGGAGAGTGTTGTGCTGCTCACATTTGAATGTAAGAGAGGAATAGTTGACAGTATCGGAAGCAAATGGGTTAAGACAGAGGCAGGAAATATAGAAATATACATGTTTGAAGAAGGGTCTCGACCCGAAACGTCACCTAATTCCTTTTCTCCAGAGATGCTGTCTGACCCGCTGAGTTACTCCTGCTTTGTGTGTCTAACTGCAGGAAATATAGAGTTGGATGTGGGTGTAACCGATATTGAATTAATTATAAATACACAGGGCTTGTGGCACACTGTGCAGACAGTGAATCATCTCTTCCCTATAATGCATTTGCATCAACTGAATCTAAATTGGAACGTTGAAGTGATGTGATGACAACATTCTCAGATGAACTCCAGAACAAGGTAGAATGACTTTCTAATATTACATTATCAGCTTAGAAGAAACTCATATCTCGATGCTTTCAGATTTACTATTTAGCATATAAATGTACAGCTTCATGTCGTACCATTCATTTTGTATTTTTAAATGAAACATATCCTGCAATTGTACAAAATGCAAAGCGGTGAATTCTCCTCCTTATGGAGTTTTACAGCAATTTGAAATATATTGATGAAAAAAATCAACATATTCATTGAAAACCAAGTTCTACTTTTTTAGAAATGATATGATGGACAGTTAAGGTGGACACAAAATGCTGGAGTAATGCAGCGGGACAGGCAGCATCTTTGAGGAAAAGGAATGGGTGACGTTTTGGGTCGAGACCCTTCTACAGACTGAGTCAGGGGAGAGGGAGTCTAGAGATATGGGAGGTTAAGGCGTGAAAACGACAGGTCTTTAATCAGAGAGTAGTTAATCTGTGGAACTCATTGCCACAGAGGGCGGTGGAGGCCAAGTCAGTGGATATTTTTTAAGGCAGAGATAGACAGATTCTTGATTAGAACCGGTGTTATGGGGAGAAGGCAGGAAAATGGGATTAGGAGGCAGAGATCAGCCATGACTGAATGGCGGAGTAGACCCGATGGGCCGAATGGCCGAAATCTACTCTTATAACCTGCGAACTCGGGAAAGCAGACGATGATCCTTTCGGCCGGCTAAAAGATTTAATTTGCAATTCAAAACTTCAGCTCATGAAGCTGATGTTGACAAGCGATAATGTTGTGTTTTGTTTAAATGCATTTTCAAAAGTCACTTGGCAGGAAATCCCCCCAGTTTGGGTGTAGTACTAGAACACTGTGCCAACTCGTGTTCAAGTAATGATGTGATGAGTTCTTTAGTCAAGTCAAGAACCCTTTACTTGATGCTTTTAACTAGTGACTTGCATCTTTTTCAGACCCCTTTGCTGAACACGTATCGTGTCTTAATAATAATAAGAATACACTTTATCGTCATTGTAAATACATACAACAAAATTTCAGGCACACGGCCCGAGCGGAGTTCCAATGTATCGGATAAATAATAACGAATACAAAAACTGCAAGAAAACGTCAAGCCAATTCATAATGTGTATTATTTCACAGCATAGTGTTGTGGCAGTACAAAATATTGGCCATGGGGGCTGTGTGTTCAGTGCAGAGCTCAGAGTGACAATAGACAATAGGTGCAGGAGTAGGCCATTCGGCCCTTCGAGCCAGCACCGCCATTCAATGTGATCACGGCTGATCATCGCCAATCAGTACCCCGTTCCTGCCTTCTCCCCATATCCCCTGACTCCGTTATCTTGAAGAGCCCTATCTAGCTCTCTCATCCTGAGAACCGGCCTCCACCACCCTCTGAGGCAGAGAATTCCACAGACTCACAACTCTCTGTGTGAAAAAGTGGTGATGGGCTTGGGGTTGAAACTGTTTGTTAATCGTGTGGTGTGTGAGTTGATGGACCTGGAACCCTTTCCTGAGGGCAGAAGGGCAAACAAGTGATGTGTGGGATGAGATGAGACCTTCGGTATGCGTGATGCCCTCCGCAGGCGACGAGAGCTATAGATCTCTTCCAGGGCCGGCAGGTGTGTGTTGGTGATTTTCTGGGCTATATTGATGACTCTCTGCAGATCTTAATATTTTGTTGATTAAGTTAAAAAAAATATTTGCTTACACGATGTAATTTTTTTTTAAAACGGAATTTGTCTCCACTCTCCCTCTCATGTTGCCTTCACATATACTTGTCCTTCGTCAGTCAGAATATTGAGTATACGTTGGGAGGTCATGTTGCAGATGTAAGACCATGGTGAGGCCACAGGTCTGTGTCTAGTTTTGGGCATCATGTTTAGAGGAAAGATGGTGTCAGGCTTGAAAGGTTGCAGAGACGATTTACCAGGATGTTGCCAGGATTCAAGGGCCTGAGCTACAGGGAGCGATTGAGCAGGTTAGGAATCTAGAATATAGTAGAATGGCAATATTTATTCAAAGTATTGCAAAAATTTAACATGGGAGATAATTTTATCTCATGGGTAAAATTATTATATGATAAGCCAACGGCTAGAATACTGACTAATAATTTATTATCCCCGAAATTCCAATTGGCAAGGGGCAATAGGCAGGGGTGCGCACTATCACCCTTGCTATTTGCACTAGTGATAGAGCCTTTAGCAGAAAGTATAAGAAGTCATCCGAATATTCATGGATACAATACCAAACACTCAAATAATAAAATTTCATTATATGCAGACGACATATTATTATATATTACAAATTCACAAATTAGCATACCAAATATACTAAATTTAATAGAGCAATTTGGTTCTTTTTCAGGATATAGAATAAACTGGAACAAAAGCGAAATTATGACGATAAAACCTCAAGAGCCGCTACATCTGTTGAAATTCCCCTTTAGAATTGCAACAGAAAAATTTAAGTATTTGGGCATCCAAATTACTAGGAAATATAAATCATTACTCAACGCAAACTATATGCCTTTAATAACTAAATTAAATGGGTTGATTAAATTCTGGAAAACACTGCCGATGTCCTTAATAGGTAGAATAAATGCGATAAAAATGATCTTCTTACCACAAATACTGTACCTATTTCAATTAATACCAATATACTTACCTAAAAAATTCTTTAAAAAAATAGACGCTGATATTATAAACTTCATATGGGATTATAAATCACATAGAATTAAGAAAAAACACTTGTGTAAATCTAAAGAATCAGGGGGACTGACACTCCCTAACTTAGTGTATTACTATTGGGCAGTGAATATTCAAAATATAATCCACTGGTTGGACAGTTCTGCCCAACAGGTAGATTGGATAAGAATGGAGAAAGAGGATTGTTCCCCTTATAATATAGGAGCGATCCTTCTTTCCCCGATGAAACTGAACAATATAATATATAAGAAGAATCCAATTATTCACAGTACAATATGAATTTGGAATCAAATAAAATTATCTTTAAAATTAAGAAAATTATCGCTTCTTTCTCCAATAGCTAATAATCCCTCATTTAAACCATCCATCATTGATAAAACGTTTATCCATTGGGAAAGATTAGGAATTAAATCAATGGGAGATATGTATGATATGGGAAAACTTTTACCATTCCAACAATTACAACTAAAATATAATTTGAAAAATAATCAATATTTCAAATATCTTCAAACTGAAGATTATTTGAAGAAATATATACAAGGATATCAAACCTTAACCCCAGATTTATTGGAGGAAGGAATGAATAGAAAGGCAGAATCAAGCAATTTAATATCTTACTTATATAATATAATTTTAAATATAGAAACGCCAACGACAGACAATTAGAAGGGACTGGGAACAAGAGTTATTGATAAAAATTCCTAACGATAGATGGGAAAAAATCTATTATATGTAAATAAATGTTCAATTAATGTAAGACATAACCTAATTCAATTTTAAATTTTACATAGATTATATTATTCTAAAACTAGACTGAATAAAATATTCCCAAATGTTTCTCCCATCTGTGACAAATGTCTTACTCAAAATGTCACTATAGCACATTCCTTTGTCTCGTGTATTAAAATGTATAAATTTTGGAATGAAATTTTTGGAATTTTTACAAAACTATTTAACACAAAATTGAACCCCAATACAGAGCTGATTATCTTTGGATCAATGGAAGAGGGAAGTAAATTAACTATATTCCAAGAAGCTTTTCTTAATTACGGTCTAATAACAGCAAAAAAACATACTCAGATTTTGGAAAAACGCAATCATGCCAACGTTCAAAATGTGGATGTTCAAATATGTCTGAAACGCTTCATCTTGAAGAAATGAGATTCCTCCTAATAGGCAAAGCAGACCAATCCTCAAAGACTTGGTCTCCTTTTATCAATTTTTTGCAAGCATATGGTGCAACATAACATAACCTCAGAAATTAAATGGTTTAGAACCGGGTGACGGATGGGCAAAAATACAAAATAGGTAGATCTCTCTTAATCTCTCTTTTCTTTACTTTCTCCTTCTATTTCAATCTTTTCAGCTTCTCTTCTCTGTCCTTTATTTCATTTGCTATCTGTTTCTATTCGTTTGTCTATCTATTCCGACACTCTTTATTTCTTTTTTCTTCCACTGTTCTTTTATTATTAAATCAAAAGTATGAAGTTGTACAAGAATGGAAATATGTATGTATGTATTAGGTACTCAAGTAACCACACTATTGTACTTACTTCTAACAAAAATAAACAAACAAAAAAAAAGTGCACAGGATCTCTTGCCCAGAGTAGGGGAATCGAGAACCATAGGACATAGGTTTAAGATGAAGGGGGGCAGATTTAATAGGAACCTGAGGGGATAGCTTTATTTAATACAAAGGGTGGTGGGTGTATGGGACGAGCTGCTGGAGGAGGTAGTTGAGGTAGGGACTATCGTAATGTTTGAGAAACATTTCGATAGGTTCATGGATAGGACAAGTTTAGAGGGATATGAGCCAAATGCAGGAAGGTAGGACTAGTGTAGATGGGACATGTTGGCAGGTGTGGGCAAGTTTGGCCAATGGGCCTGTTTCCATGATGTATGACTCTAGGACTATGACTTAGACTGAGGGCAGGACTCAGCAAGCAAGACTGCGATGGCAGATTGCATAGTGTTTTGTCGGTGAAAGGTGCCTTTGATGCGTTATGTCTCCCTTGCTTAACCATTCCCAGTAAACATAGAAACATAGAAACATAGAAACAGTTAAATAGTTGCAGGTGTAGGCCATTCAGCCCTTCGAGCCATGACAGCCATTCAACATGATCATGGCTGATCATCCAAAATCAGTACCCTGTTCCTGCTTTATCCCCCTATCCCATGATTCCGTTAGCCTGAAGAGCTAAATCTAACTCTGTCTTGAAAACATCCTCTGCTGGCAGAGAATTCCACAGATTCACAACTTTCTGGGTGAAAAAGTCTTTCCTCATCTCAGTTCTAAATGGCCTTCCCCTTATTCTTAAACTGTGAACCTTGGCTCTGGTCTACCCCGATATCGGGCCATTTTTCCTGCTTCTAGCCTGTGCAATCCCTTTAGAATTGTATATGTTTCTATAAGATCCCCTCTCATCCTACTAAATTCCAGTGAATATAAGCCCAGTCGACCCATTCTTTCATCATATGATCGTCCTGCCATCCCGGGAATTAACCTGGTGAACCTACACTGGATGGAATACACACGTTATTGACAGATTTCGATACAAGACGCCACTGTGATTCCTGACAGGAACATTCCAAGTGACAATATCAACAATCGTACCAAAGTCTACTTTCATCTCGATGTGGGCAGTAAATTTCTGTAAACCACGAGATTAAGGGTCATCGTTAATAAATTATAACAGTGGTAAAAAGATTCATTTTGCCGTCCTGCAAGTTGCTCATGACAAAATGTAAATATCAAATAATGAAAAATATATTAATTGTCACAACGGGTCAGGTAACATCTCTGGAGGACATAGATAAGTGTGGGTTCAGGTTGGGACCCTTCTTCAGACTAATTGTAGTGATGGGGGTGTGTGTGTGTGTGTGGGGGGGGGGGGGGGGAGAAAGCCAGAAGAGAGGAGGGGCAGGATCAAACCTGGTGAGTGATAGGTGGATATAGGAGGATTTTGGAGGAGGATGTTTAGACAAAGGCTAGAGAAGCAAAGCCAAAAAGTGTGTGATGAGGATCGAAAGGTACGAGTTGTGGAGCCAATGGAAGGAATATTATTGCTTTGCATAGAGAATGGAAACCTCTGCTATGAATTACTGCTGAAATGGAGACCATAGGTTCAGGTAAACATCTGTAGGCAGCTGTTTGGAAAGGAGAAATAGTAAAGGGGCAAACGTAGGGCTGTAAGATGACCAAATGAAAAATAGAGACCTGTACTAAAAGCCCTGTCCCACGGTACGAGTTCATTCCAAGAGTTCTCCCGGGTTTGCCCTGATTCGAACTCGGAGATTTACGTTAATGGCCATTCATGGGTACTCGGGGCTCTCGTGGACATTTTTCATCATGTTGAAAAATCTTCACGAGTCTTCCCGTGCTTACCTGCCGTTAGCGAGTCTTCCCAAGTACTTGCCGTTAGCGCTAAGAGACGTCCCTGAGCTCTGACGTACCCGCTACGTTCATTCTCCGTGCTTACCACGAGTTTGATTTTTTTTAAAACTTGGCAGAGCTCTTGGAATGAACTCGTACCGTGCGACAGGGCTTTAATTGATTAGATAGCATGTTCCTCTCCTGCTGGTTAAAGTTCCACAACATCACAAATTCATATTTGCCAAAACAAATTCCACATTGGTGCTCATATAGTTTTATTGACTAATAATGTTCAGTAAAGTTGCCAAGTGGAAATAAGGAACCGCAGATGCTGGTTTGGAGAAAAAGACGGCAAGTTCTGGAGTAACGCAGCGGGTCAGGCAGCAGGTCTCTGGAGAACATCTATAGGGAATGTTTCGGTTTGGGACTCTTCTTCACACCTAGTTGCCAAATAAGGGGAGCAAAGAAAGGACCAATTGAACTTGAAGTACGGGGGATATCATTTGATCTATTCCACACTCCAGTTCAAGATCGTCACCTGGAATTGTTTATCCTGAAAACAATTTCCTAGGATAATAATTGATGCACTGACAAAAGCCCATCAACATCCAGCAATTGTTTCAAGCAGAGGACAACCAATAGTTGGGTTTAGGATACAGCATGGAAACAGGCCCTTCGGCCCACCGAGTGGATGCCAACCAGCAGTCATCCCAGACCCTATCCCACACACTCGGGGTAATTTACAGAGGCCAATTAATCTACAAACCTGCACGTCTTTGGGATGTGGGAGGAAACCGGAGCACTCGCTTAGATGGACTTTAATTTCAGATGAAGTGATAATTTTAAGTCTATTTCAAAACTGCATTGGAAGTTAATTTCCCAGAATCTTCTGATATTGCAATATGGGAATCATGATGAGTCACAGTCCTTCTTCGTGTAACCACTCGTAAGAAATTAGATGGAATGTTCCTTGTTTTCGAAGTTGTGAAAATCCATCTGTTCTTAATATGATGGTTTGGTTTGAACATTTCTTTGTCAATATAATTAGTCATCAGCAAATGATATAAATCGACCTAGACTGGAACGATGATTTCTCCAAAACAAATACAAGGCAATGATGACAATTCTCCGCAACTTATGTGGAATTCACCTATTGTAAATTCTGGAACTTGTGACTTCCGAATTCTCAATTTTGCTGGTTTTGGAAAAAGAGTCCATCACCGGCTCCGACCTCTCCATCGTCGAAGGGATTTACCGGAGTCGCTGCCTCAAAAAAGGTAGCCAGCATAATCAGAGGCCCAGACCACCCTGACCACACACTCGTTTCACCTCTACCATTGGGAAGGAGGTGCTGGAGCCTGGAAACTGTAACGTCCAGGTTCAGGAGCAGCTTCTTCCCTGTTAGCCAAATAGCCATTCAGTTATGAAACATTACACCCTCAAAGAAGCTGTCAACTACATAGACTATTATAGTTATTATTGCACTATTATTGTTATATATGATCTATATATAAGTGTATTTGTGAGTATGCGTATGTGTGTATATATATATATATATATATATATATATATATATATATATATATATATATATATATATATATATATATATATATATATATACACATACATACATACACATTGAACTTTTTTTTTCTCTCTTGATTATTATATTGTTTACAGTGTACCATATTTCCATATTCTGTTGTGCTTCTGCAAGTAAGAATTTAATTGCTCCATCTGGGACATATGACAATAAAACTCTCTCGCTCTCTCTTGACCTAAATTAAAAACTAAACCGTAATGAATGAATGAATAAGGTTATTGGCCAAGTATTCACATACAAGGAATTTGCCTTGGTGCTCCGCCCGCAAGCGACAACATGACACACAGTGACAGTTAGGGATGGCACATGAAACATGAAACATTAATAATAAAACATTATCGAATTAAATCAAATAACAGAGCAAAAGGAGGCTACAGATTTTTGGTCATTAAGTAGAGCCACTACTCATGTAAAAAAAGCTGTTTTAATGTCTGGCTGTGGCAGCTTTGACAGTCCAGAGTCGCCTTCCAGAGGGAAGTGATTCATAGAGTTTGTGGCCAGGGCACGAGGGGTCAGAGATGATCTTACCCGCTCGCTTCCTGGCAGTGTACGTGACATACATCCGTCAGCCTTTACCTCTAACCCACTATCCTGAGAACTGTCTGTTTCAAAATTGATCGATCACGTGCAAGAACCAACAGCAGACGCTGGTTTACACCGCAGTCAGTCACAAAATGCTGGAGTAACTCAGCGGGTCAGGCAGTTTCTCTGGAGAAAAAGGATAGGTGATGTTTCGGGTCGAGACCCTTCATCGCGTTTGATCACGTTGGATGCGCACCATTGGAACGGAACTAACATTAGAGAACAGAACCAAGTAACTAATGATAGACGATCTGTCATTTCTGCAGGATCTGAGCGTTACAAACGTCAACAGCTCTTCGATGCATGTTTGCACGTGGCAGAAACGTGCAAAGCATTCTCAAGTTGTAAAAATAGCAAGTAGAAGGTGACATCCTGTAGATTCCGAGGGTTTAATCCTGGCCAATTCCATGGTTCCTCACTCGAGGTTAGCCATGTGAGGCTTCAATTAATTGCTCCCATTCACACCACCTGCTGCTTCCCTTGAAAGTTGCTTTCGAAACAACAGATGAATGAAATCAAAGCTGAATCGGAAGATTGTACTCATTCTGATTGCACAATTATAAAGCAGTCAGAATGAAGCAGGGATAGAAGTTTCAGAGAGAGCACTGAGGCATTCTTTTCAAATCTTTAATTCTCATAACGATCTCATAAGGGCATAGGATCATAAAGTGATAGGAGTAGAATTAGGCCATTCGGCCCATCAAATCTGATCGATCTCTCCCTCCGATCCCCATTCTCCTGCCTTCTCCCCATCACCTCTGGCACCTGTACTAATCAGAAATCTATCTATCTCTCTGCCTTAAAAATATCCACTGATGCATGGCCTCGAAGAATTCCCCAGATTCACCGCCCTTCTGGAACAGATTGTTTTGCTGGCAGTATTTTAAAAACTGGTAATCTTGTTTGGTCTGAAGATAGACATAAAATGCTGGAGTAACTCAGCGGATCAGGCAGCATCGATGGAGAATAGTAAGATTGAACGAGAACTTACCAGTTCGAAGGTTGATCATTATTTCATGAGGAGTCGAAGTGAGGGATTTCGTGAAGAGCCCGCCGGCGCGCATGCTCGACATACTTCAAAGTAGCGGCGTGGAATCACAGAAACCAATCAAGAAATGACTTCACATAGTAAGAATGAAACGACTAAGATTACCAGCTGAAGGTGATTGAGGGTTGGGCGAGGAGGGCACGAAATCCCTCACTTCGACTCCTCATGAAATAATGATCAACCTTCGAACTGGTAAGTTCTCGTTCAATCTTACTATTTCATTTCGGAGTCACGTGAGTGACTTCGTGAAGACTTCAAAGCTTCTGTGATGACACGCCCTGGACCACGTCCATGCTGTCACACCACTACCAGGGATGGATGGGAGGAATAACTTGCTGACTAGTCCATACTGCAAAACAAAGCATATTTATTAACAAACAAATCAAAACCCCTCATTCGGGGACATCTCCACGTTCTTGCCCCGCATCTAGCACGGCTTCTGCGAACTGTAGAGGCGCAGCAACGGGCCGGTTGTAGAACCGCTGGAACACCGTCTCATTAGCCCATCCTGCTGTGGCGAGAATATGGTCCATGGGCACCTCCATGACCCTCGCCGCCGACGTCGATGCAGCCCTGGTGGAATGAGATTTGAACACATTAGTGTCGATACCTGACTTACCCAAGACGACTCGAAGCCACCTGGATATCGTCTGTGTTGTCACTCGATGGTGAGGTCTCTTATGAGTGACAAGCAGGTATCTCTCCATTCCTCTGATGCTTGCCGTCACCTTGACGTAGTAACGGATATGGGAGGCTAAGCATAGCCTAGCATCGGCGGGGTATGCCGGGAACTTCAGCTGCAGCCCTGTGCACCCAGGTCTGTGTTGCTTTAGTAGCTCGTCAACAAAGAAAACTACTTCTGTGGGGGTAGACATCATTCTGTCGACACGTAGTTTGTGGAGTGTCTGTACCCTCTGTGCTGAAGTCAGCGCTAGTAACATCACCAGCTTCATGGTGAGTTTGTCCAGCTGGAGCCCTTCCATGGGGGACCACGTCCTGAGCAGAGTTAAAACGTCCCTGACATCCCAGGTGACATTGTAACGTGGTGTAGGCGGATTCGTATTGAAAATACCCCGCATGAGCCTGGACACTAGCCTGTTGGATCCCACCTCAATATTGAGGTAGAATGATAGAGCGCTCCTGGCGCTGTTGATGGCACTGTAGCTTAAGTGTTCATCATGGTGCAACCCCGCGAGGAATTCCAGGACGTCGGTTATAGTCACGGCATCGTACGTGATGCGAGAGCGGCTGCAGAAGGCTTCCCACTTCCTGATGTGAGAGCGGTATCTTCGCCTTGTAGACTCTCGGCACGACGCCGCAATGGTATCCATGGTCCGGGTAGAAAGGCCGTATTGTTCTAAAGGCCGATTCAGAATCTGCAAGCCAACAAATTTAAATAGCCATGGCAGGGATGTGGCTCCCCTGAAACAGGGTGACTAACTAATTCTGGGCTACCCTGCAAACGGACCCAAGGTTCACTGAGCGTGTCAAAGACCATCGGATACCACGGCTGTGTAGGCCAGTCGGGTATGATAAGGATGCCCTTGGCACCGTCCATCTGAATTTTACGTAATACCCGACTGATGAGGCAAAACGGGGGGAATGCATAGAAAAAGCAATTCCCCCAGTCTAGCGAGAATGCATCTAACGCTATAGCCCCAGGATCTGGTTCCCACGCGACGTAGGTTGGTACCTGATGGTTCAACCGGGACGCAAAAAGGTCAATGTCCGGTTTCCCAAATTTGGCTGTGATTTTTGCAAAAATTTCAGGATGTAACATCCATTCAATATTATCATTGAACTTGCGTGACCTGGCGTCCGCCACAATATTAAGCTCACCTAGCAAATAGGTAGCTGAAATCCAAATGTCTCTCTTGACACACCAGAGCCAAATTGAATTAGCCAATTTATCACATGAAACTGACTTGGTACCGCTCATGTGGTTTAAATATGCCACCGCTGTGGTATTGTCTATTTGGAGCCGGACATGTGCTCCAATGATCTTGGAACAATATGCACGAAGTCCGTGAAACGCTGCAAGCATCTCCAAATAGTTGATCCCTTGTGATACCAACATCGTATTCTCAAGGGTATCCCATCGGCCCCCACAACTAGAGAATTGATTCGTAGCTCCCCAGCCATCAGAGCTCGCATCAGTTTGTAAGTATATCATCGGTTTCGCCTCAATAATAGTTTTGAACGATTTACTAATGTGGCAAACCCACCATCGTAATTCATCCAATGCTGCAGGCGGCAGCCGCATTGATCGATCATAATGACCAGCATGCCGTCGCAACGCAGCGATCTTGGCTCTCTGCAAGTTTTGATAATGCAGAGGTCCATACCGGGCTGCCGGAAACAAAGCCACAATCTTGCCAATGACAGTAGCTGTGTGATGAATCGATGGTATACGAGTATTAATCAAGTCTGTACACACCTGTGTTACCTCCTCAATTTTGTTAATTGGTATAGTGACTCTCATGCTAATGGAATTCACCTGGAACCCCAGATAATTAATTACCTGGGTGGGGCAGAACTTAGATTTTTCTGGATGAACAATGAACCCAAGCTGTTGGAACAAATTGACCGCAGCTGCCACCCCTTGTTGTGCTAATTCCAAGGTGTGGCCGACAATTAAAATATCATCTAAATAGGCCATAACAATATGATGTCTTTGTCTTAAATAAGCCATAATTGGCTTCACCAATTTAGTAAATAAGCGAGGGGCTGTGGTGAGCCCATTAGGCAACGCCCTATATTGCCACAGCTGATCCATCCAGATAAATTTTAAGAACCTTCTGTAATATTTTTTCATAGGTACGGTATAGTACGCATCCTGTAAATCAATGCATGCCATAAAGCACCCTTGTGAAATCAATGATTTGGCCGTTTCAAACGTGTCCATTTTAAAATGAGTATATGTTACAAAGTTATTCAGAGTGGTTAGATCAATAATGACTCTACAGCCTCCATCCTTCTTAGGTCTAGTAAAAATATTGGAAACAAATTCAACGGGCTCATGAACCGTTCTCTCTATGACCCCTTTCTGTTCCAACCTTAAAATTTCCTTATAGCCTACTGACTGTTCCGCAGCCGTTAGTTTGAAAGTACGACCCGGTCTATGCTGAGGTGGAGGGATGTCCCCATTAATAAACTCAATACTATGGCCCTGAATATTCCGTAACACATACTCATCGCTGGTAATGTCACCCCATGCACCTGCAAACAACCGCAAACGCCCACCAACATGTGGAGTTAAACAAAGAGAAAAAAGAGAACCAGATCGCCTCACCTCTGTGGTTACCGGCGGTCCCTGACACGAGTGGGTGGTCGTGGAGGTGCTGGGTTGGTTTGAGGTCGTGGCGTCCTCATTTTCCACCTCGGCTTCTGCCGAGCCTGTCCTAAAAAAGACCCCTGGGGTTGGGGTGGCTGATATCGGTTTGGAGCTGGAGGGTAATTCCTGGTGGAAGTGCTGACAGACCCTCGTGAATGGCCAAGTGGGGCTTTCGAGCTTGATGGCGTGGGGGCACTGTGAGAGCGCATGAGCCCCACGGTCTTGGCTTGTTCATCCAGCTCTCTGACCCTTTTGGAGAGGTCTTCGCCAAAGAGCTGACGGGGCGGCGGCGGCGGCGGTGGTTTGCACAACCCTGCAAACTTAGGGTTGAGCGCTGGGCGGATGCTGTTTTTGCGAAAGCCGTTTATTTCGTTTTGAGTAGCGCACAGAAGCGCCAGAGCATCCTCCTGGTCCAAATTAAGCTCCTCTCCGTCGACCGACCGCACAAAGGCAGTAATCCCGGCCGTGAGGAGTTTCAGGATCCGCTGAATTTTCAGCTCCTGCTGACGGATAGCCGCACTGATGTTGCCCCATATTGGCGTATTGACCACAGGCACGTTGAGGGAATTGCAGTTTGATGGAGCCTTGTGACGGCTCATGGCTTGTAGTAGGACTTCCTCCTGAAGCTGGTGATTATTTAGGATGTCCACTGTGGCTGCCAACTTCGTATTGATGGGAAGCCCCAACGAATGAGGGGCTGCAAATTTGGTAGCCACATCGAGGAGGTCCTCCGCCGGTAATTCAGGCGGGGGTGGGATGGGGTCAACCACGGCCTCCTCGTCCTGCTGCTCCAGGCTGGTGTACGAAGCTGGTGATGAAGCCCTGTGCCTGTCGCTGCTGGATGCCTGTTGTTGTTGACCTTGTAGGAGAAGCTCCAGCAGCCGCTCCATCCGGTCAATACGCCCTTCACCCTGAACACTCAGGTGGTCGGAGTCCTCCGGCTCTGAAAATTGGCCGGGGCTCCTGTCATCGGCCCGCACCTCGTCGAGGCCCTGCCGGTGCCGGTAGTTGTCGTCGACAGCCGCCGAGGCGAAACTGCGCGATTCCTGCACGGGCGTGTTCAACCGCCTCCGTTTAGCGGGAGCGGAAGCCGTTGCCTCTATGGACAGATGTGGCATGGTGTCGGCACCAGCCGAAGCCTGGATACCTTGGGCCCGTGCAGGCTTGCCAGCTGCCCACATCGTGGACCTTGCCGACGCATGGTCTCGCCCACCCATCCATGGGGGGCTCGGCGACCGTGACGGGACCCCCAACTGACTCGTCCCGGCGTCGAAAGTTGGGGGGCGACGGCTGGACCTCACAGCTGCCCCGGGTCCCGTCCTGGAACTTGACCGCTCCTTGGCGGCAGGCAGAGCGTTAGCCCCGACAGGGTTAGGCTGCTGGGCTCCTGCCCTTCCCCTTCTCAGAGGGCTGCGTGAAACGGGCCGTGCAGCCGCACGGACCCTTCTGCTCGAAGCCGTCAGCAAGCCTGCTGACGACCTGGCTGCCATGGCAGGGTCGTCCTGCTCTGGCGGCACACCACACTCCTCCTCGTCGGACTCCTCCGAGCTGTGGTGTGCGGGCGGGTCCGGACCTGAAAATACAGAGCTCACCGACATCTCCGCCCTCGTTCCGGTCTGCGTTGCAGGTACCCCCGACAACTCTCGCTCCGGAACTGCTGGCCGGCGACTTCTCCTCGAACTCCGGCCTCTTAGACTCCCATCCATGTTCTTGCTGTGAAGCAAACACAACAAGAACCACCAACTTAAGGTAGCATACTTACCTGCGTGGTTCCCTTATGAAGGGCTGGCGAGGAGCACGCTCCTCCATCAGCCGTCGCAGCAACGCGATACGACGATATGTCGAACATGCGCGCCGGCGGGCTCTTCACGAAGTCACTCACGTGACTCCGAAATGAAATAGGAATAGGTGACGTTTCGGGACGAGATCCTTCTTCAGACCCCGAAACGTCACCTGTTCTTTTTCTCCTTGAGATGCTGCCTGACCCGCTGATGTTGCTCCAGCTTTTTGTGCCTATCCTCAGTTTAAACCAGCATCTGCAGTTCCTTCCTATGAATCGCGTTCGGTCCTTGTATTGTGAAGTTAGTCGCAGCAGCTAAGAGGGGCAAATGTCAGACAGATGAGCAGAAGCATGTTCATGTTGAAGTCTATCCACCACACCCCCCCTCTCACTCCTCACCACACCTCCACCTTCTCATTTATTTTATCAGCTGAATAATTCATTGAAAGCAGTCTCAGATTAAAGTATGAAATGAACACTATGGACTGCAGCCCATGCTGATGTCCAGTTTTGTCCCTAATTGGCCTGTCCCACATGCGCAACTTTTTCGGTGACTGCCGGCACCCGTCATAGGCCATTGCAGGTAGCCGAAATTTTTTCAACATGTTGAAAATCCAGCGGCGACCAGAAAGACGCTACGACTCTTTGGGCGACTGAGGAGACGACTCACGACCATACAGGCGACATGTCGCGGGGTGAAGCCTGTATGGTCATGAGTAGTCATCCAAAGAGTTGTACCTTGTTCTGGTCCCCGATGAATTTTCAACATGTTGAGAATTTTCGGCGACCTGCAATGACCTATGACGGGTGCCGGCAGCGCCGAAAAAGTCGCGTAAGTGGGACAGGCCCATCACTTGAAGATAGGCATAAAAAGCTGGAGTGACACAGCGGGACAGACAGCATCTCTGGAGAGAAGGAATGGATGGTGTTTTGTATGAAAAAGTTGTCCTTCAGGTTTCGATGAAATCTTCCCCGCTTACCTTATAGCAATGTCCTCTGGTTCTTGATTCCCCCACTCTGGGTAATGAACTCAAGGCATTTTCCCTATCCATTCCCCTCATGATCTTACTCACCTCTATAAGATCACCCCTCACCCTCCTTCTTCTTCTTCTTGCATATGGCGTTCACAGCCTAAAGTTGTAAGACAACTTGGTCTGTTTGATCTTCTGTTTGTGCACGCCAGGTTGATTGCATTCGTCGAAACAGGGTGGACCACGTGAAGGTTGCAATCCCCCACCCCCTCATCCTCCAGCGCTCCAAGGAATAAAGTCCAAGCCAGCCCAACATCTCGCTAGAGCTCAGGTGCTTGAGTCCTGGCATTATCCTCGTAAATCTTCTCTGCACGCCATCCATTTTCATTGGTTTCATTGTAATAGAGCATGGACCTAATACAACAATCAAGTTGCTAATATAAGATATGAACCATACTGGTTCTATGTTAAAGATAGACACGAAATGCTGGAGTAACTCAGCGGGACAGGCAGCATCTCTGGAAAGAGAAGGAATGGGTGATGTTGCGGGTCGAGACCCTTCTTCAGACTGGGGCCTTCTGCCCACAGGGACTGTGCTGGACATGGTGCCAATCTCCTCTGCCTACTCATGGTCCATATCCCTGCATCCAGAACCAGGGGCCACAGTTTAAGAATAAGGGGTTGGCCATTTAGAACGGAGATGAGGAAAAACGTTTTCACTCCGAGAGTTGTGAATCCTCAGAATGCCAATTCTCTGGATGCTTTCAAGAGAAAGTTAGATAGAGCTCTTAAAGATAGGGGAGTCAGGGGATATGGGGAGAAGGCAGGAACGGGGTACTGATTGTGGATGATCAGCCATGATCACATTGAATGGCGGTGCTGGGTCGAAGGGCCGAATGGCCTATTCCTGCAGCCATTGTTTATTGTCTATTCCCTGCATATGCAAGAGTGGTCCAAAGCCCTCTTAAATGCCACCGTTGTACCTGCCTCCATCACCACCACCTCTGGCAGCACGTTCCATGCACCCGCCACTCTCTGTGTAAAAAACAACCCACACCTCTCCATTAAACTACCCCTCTCACGTTAAAGCTATGCCCTCGCGACTTTGATATTCCCACTCTGGAAATCATTCTGACTGCCTACTCCGAACATTATTACTTTCCAATCCCTCACCATGGAAATTGTTTCTTTAAAACAAAATCAATTTGTCTTTATAATCCATGAAATGTCTGTGACCTTGGTAATTTTGGTCAGAAACAGTCGCCACCTCTGTTAGAATATTCGTTATCGGTGCTCATAAGAATAATCTAATGTGGGCCTGTTTTTCTTGATCGCAGCTAGACAATGAACAAGGTGCAGACGTACATTTGTCCCGCAGCAACTTCACGAGTAATTTGCACTTATTAGTAGGCGGTCTAATCTTTCAACACTTTTTTCCAATCACACCCATTTTGTGATTTCCAGGGACAAAATGAAGCCAAACATTTATTGTCGTTCTTCACAATTTAAATGTTTGGATTTATGTTGACCTTGGAAATCATAAAATATGTGAGATAGAACAATAGACAATAGACAATAGGTGCAGGAGTAGGCCATTCGGCCCTTCGGGCCAGCATCGCCATTCAATGTGATCATGGCTGATCATCCCCAATCAGTACCCCGTTCCTGCCTTCTCCCCATATCACCTGACTCCGCTATCTTTAAGCGCCCCATCTAGTTCTCTCTTGAAAGTATCCAGAGATACTTTCAAGAGAGAAATACTCTTGAAATACCCTCCATCGCACTCTGAGACAGAGATTTCCACAGACTCACAACTCTCCGTGAGAAAAAATGTTTCCTCGTCTCCGTTCTAAATGGCCAACCTCTTATTCTTAAACCGTGGCCCCTGGTTCTGGACTCCCCCAACATTGGGAACATGTTTCCTGCCTCTAGTGTGTCCAAACCCTTAATAATCTTATATGTTTCAATAAGATCCCCTCTCATCCTTCTAAACTCCAGAGTGTACAAGTGTACAAGATTGGAAAGAACTGTTGAAAAATCAGACACCAATTAATAAGTGCAATTAACCCATGAAGTTGCTGAGGGGCAAATGTATGTGTCTGCACCTTGTTTAGGTATGTTACAAAACTTACCTTGAGCAGCGCTGCAGTTCTGCCGCTCCCCGTGTGCGCGACTTTGGCGCCTTTCAGAGGGGGGCGGGCTTAAAGTGCCGTTTTTCTTCAGACTGGGCAAATCGATCAATGTCGGGCGATTTCGTTGTGGAAGAAAAATCGCTCCAACATCTCATTAATGAAGGTATTTTTAAATTACGCTAGATTATTTATTATCTAGAGTAATTTAAAAATCACCTTCAAAAGCCGTGAGCGCCGATAACGGGAAGGATTTTGCGTAGGGGAGAAAAAAAGGTACACAGTTTATTTTTATATTAATAGTTAGTTTTTATGGAGGCTTTAATAATATTTTCATGTTGCGAAATGGGGTCCAAAAAAAATGTATGAACCGGCTGTATTTTTCAACACAGACCAAAATCAATGAATTTAGAAAATAACATAGAAAATAGGTGCAGGAGGAGGCCATTCGGCCCTTCGAGCCAGCACCGAGTATTTGCTTACTCTTTAAGACCAGTAACATCCATCTCCCATCTTTTATCAAGAGTTCAAGAATGTTTCATTGGCATATATACCGATAGTGGAACACTTCAATGGAACCACTTGCAGCAGCATAACAGGCCTTTATAAAGGCGCGGCATGGTGGCGCAGCGGTAGAGTTGCTGCCTTACAGCACCGGAGACCCGGGTTCGATACCGACTGGGGGTGCTGTCTGTACGGTGTTTGTACGTTCTCCCCGTGACCGCGTGGGTTTTCTCCAGGCGCTCCAGTTTCCTCCGAATATAGATTATTGATTCCTCCTTCAGTAAAGATTGCTGCCCAGGACTTTAATCACTTCAGTTGAAGAGAACAAGCATGAATGGTCCCGACCAGATACTTCGCCTATCCATTTCCTCCACAGACATTCCCTTTTTATTCGTATGGCAATGTATGGTAACTCAAATCTCACTGTACCAATTGTTACAGGTGGCAACACATGTAACTTGAACTTGAACTTGAGCTTGGCCCATAGAGTGACTCCAGCACGTTGGGTGTTTGTCTCTGGTACCTCAACTACGGTGGCATGTTAGTGAATCTACACTTCATCTCTTCCATTGCTGTCAAAATTTGCGGATTGGAAGGATGAATGTTCATTGAAATTAATTTCAAGGGGTTTGCTCCCAGTTCTCCACAACTATGCAAGAAATGTTTGAATGAGCCTCAGGTTCCAGATCCCGAGATATTGTCCTCAGATTCTGATATCCAGTTCCATTGGTCATAGCGTCATGGACGTAGAGTCACACAGCATTGAAGCAGGCCCTTCAGTCCACCTTGCCCATGCCAACCAAGATGCCCCATCTACACCAGTCCCACTAGCCTGTGTTTGGCCCATGTACCTATCTACATTTATTTTAAATGTGACAATACGTACCTCAACACTTTGTATGGAAATGTTGCCGGTCAGGTTCCCATTAAATCTTTCCTCTCTCATGTTAAACCTAGTTCTTGATTCCCCCACTCTGGGTAAGGGGCTCAAGGCATTTTCCCTATCTATTCCTCTCATGATCCTACACACCTCTATAAGATCACCCCTCATCCTCCTGCCCTCCAAGGAATAAAGTCCTAGCCTGTCCAACCTCTCCCTGTAGCTCAGGCACTTGAGTCTTGGCAACATCTTTGTAAATCTTCTCTGCACTCTTTCCCGTTTCATTAGTTCCGTTTAAATGATATGGACCATACTGGTTCTGTGTTAAAGATGAACACAAAATGCTAGAGTAACTCTGCGGGAAAGGCAGCATCTCTGGATAATGTTACGGCTCGAGACCCTTCTTCAGTCTGGTTGTCGCGAAACGCCACTTATACCTTCTATCCAGAGATGCTGCCTGTCCCGCTGAGTTACTCCAGGATTTTGCGTCTATCATTGATGTAAACTAGCATCTTCCTAAACTGGTTCAATGTTAGTCCATTTTGGCATCTTCACACATGAAGCACCTTACAGAAGCCAATTAACCTACAAACCTGCACGTCTTTGGGACTTTGTAGGAAACCGGAGCACCCGGAAAAAAACCCACGCGGTCACAGAGATAAGGGACAAAATCCGCACAGACAGCATCCTTAGTCAGGATCGAACCCGGGTCACTGGCGCTGTGAGGCAGCAACTCGACCGCTGCGCCACCGTGCCACCCCCAGGGACAACTTAAAAAATGGGATGAATGAAGTGTTGGTGTCAGTGGATGGTCTGGTAGTGTTGGGGCTGACTTGAGCAACAGGATCTATTTGCATGTCACGTCCTTCTCTCTCTCTCTGTCTCTATCATTGCTACAAAGCGTCTTGCAAGCATTAAATTATCTTTACAAGTGGAGTCAGTATCACTACGTCGGCAAGCATGAGCACTAACGAGCAGGCTTGGTGTGGGAATCATTGACATTGAACACCGCACACTGGCCATAATCCTAAAGGTTGGCACTGGGCCCTAACCTGGAGGTCGCTTCCACACAGCCATCAAAAATGTATTTTCAGCCCAAGACTCGGCAGCGCACACACTGAATTCTGAGATTGCTGCTAAACCACAAGGTTGAAGTTTCCAACGTGATCTGAAATGGACATTGGATTTTAGTTTAGTTTAGTGATATAGCCGAGTCCATGCCGACCATCGATCGTCCGTGCACTTGGTCAATGCGACCACACTTTCACATCCTTCACACAGTGGTGCAGCGATAGAGTTGCTGCCAAATGGTCCTGTCCCACTTAAGGGCCTGTCCCACTTTCACGACCTAACTCACGACCGCTGCCGAGTTTGCCCTTGACTCATACTCGCAGCATGGTCGTCACGAGGTCGTAGGAGGTTGTAGGTGGGTCGTAGGTAGGTAGTGATGCTAGTCGTAGGTCGTCGTGGCATCAAGTAGGTCAGGGTGTTTTTCTAGCCTGATGAAAATGTTCACGAGTAAAAAAGGTTGTGAATTAGGTTGTGAAGGTGGGACAAGCCCTTTAGTCGACTTTTTAGGCAACTGCAGGAGCCAACGCGGTCGCCACGTGTTCGCGGGTGGTTGCCGGGGAGTCGCCTTCATGGTCGTGAGGAGTTGCCGCAATCTGGGAACTAGTCGCGGCCTCATTATGGTCTCCACGAATTTTCCAACATGTTGAAAAATTTGCGGCGACCAGAATGAAGCCGCCATGGAGAGTAGCGAGAATTCTCGTGCCGTAGGTGGGTCCTAGTGGGTTGCCGGGAGGTCGAAGATTCTCGTAGGTTCTTGTAGGTTGTAGCCGGTGCTGACCGGTGAATTTCATTGGCTCATTGGGGAAAAAAAAACGTAAGCAGTAGTTTTCAGAGCCAAGGATAACCGACCGGTAATGTTGATGTCCGCCGAGCTTCACAGCCGTGTATCACTGGCTTCTTAAAAGTTGTCTCCACTCCTTCTCCCCCTCTACCCCCCCCCTTTAAAGGACTTACAGAACAATGTGCTTTTCAGCTTCTTAATTACAGCGCCAACCTTCCTGTTCATCGCGGTGTGTGTCTGTATCACCTTGGCTTTGCACCGTGTGAATTTCACTCAGACAACGATCCCCCGCTTGCCCTGTCCCCCATGTCCGGCATAACGGGGCTGGTGAAGGAAGCAATGTGTGCGTGTGTGTGTGTGCATGTTCCTCTCTGAAAGTTGCTGTTCCAGTTGCCGGTTTTTCAGCGACTGAAAAATCGCCTGAGTGGGACAGGCCCATAACAGCGGATGGAGCATCGGAGGCCTGGGCTCGATCCCGATCACGGGTGCTGTCTGTACGGAGTTTGTACGTTCTCCCCATGATTGCGTGGGTTTTCTCCGAGATCTTCGGTTTCCTCCCAAACTCCAAAGACGTACAGGTTTGGGGGTTAATTGGCTTGGTAAGTGGAAAAATTGTCCTTAGGATAGCGTTAATACGCGGGGTCGCTGGTCGGCACGGACCCGGTGGGCCGAAGGGCCTGTTTCCGCGTTGTATATCTAAACTAAACACATCAGGGCCAATTTCCAGAAGCCCATGAACCTACAAACCTGCACGCCTTTGGGATGTGGAGGAAACCGGAGCACCCTGGAAGAAACCCACAGGGTCACAGGGGGAACGTGCAAACACCGCACAGGCAGCACCCGTGGACAGGATCGAACCCGGGTCCGGCGCTGTGAGGCAGCCATTGTGCTGCCCCGGACTTTTAATCTCACACGAGTAAATCATCATATTCAATGATGCTGCATTAAATGCTTAATTTTCCAATAAAATGTTTGTTTAAAATTATTGCATCGTGCAATTATGATCTGCAGTTGACAGTCCAATTAAAGGAGGTACTAACTTTGCAGATACAAAATGCTGGAGTAACTTATCAGGACAGGCAGCATCTCTGGAGAACATGGAGAGGTGACGTTTTGGGTCTGGTCCCTTCTTCAGACAGCTCCAATAGCTCATTGAAAATACTTTTCCAGTGGTTTCCTGCCATGTTCCAGTCTGATCCTGACATTATAGTTTGTTTAGCTTTCCTGATATTCAAGTTTGTTTAGCTTTCCGAGCCTGCCTATTAGGCTCAGTGGAATAATCTGAGCTATGCAGCAGAATGCCTGCTTCTACACGTGCCCTTTGTGGGACCTTACAGAAACATATACAATTCTTAAAGGATTGGACAGGCTAGATGCAGGAAAAATGTTCCCCATGTTGGGGGAGTCCAGAACCAAGGGTCACAGTTTAAGAGTTGTGAATCTGTGGAATTCTCTGCCACAGAGGCCAATTCACTGGATGTTTTCAAGAGAGAGTTAGATTTAGCTCTTAGAGCGAAAGGAATCAAGGGATATGGGGAGACAGCAGGAAAGGGGTACTGATTTTGGATGATCAGCCATGATCATATAGAAACACAGAAACATAGAAAATAGGTGCAGGAGGAGGCGATTCGGCCCTTCGAGCCAGCACCTCCATTCATTGTGATCATGGCTGATCGTCCCCTATCAATAACCCGTGCCTGCCTTCTCCCTCATATCCCTTGATTCCACTAGCCCCTAGAGCTCTATCTAACTCTCTCTTAAATCCATCCAGTGACTTGGCCTCCATTGCCCTCTCTGGCAGGAAATTCCATAAATTCACCTCAGTCTTAGAAACATAGAAACATAGAAATTAGGTGCAGGAGTAGGCCATTCGACCCTTCGAGCCTGCACCGCCATTGAATATGATCATGGCTGATCACCCAACTCAGTATCCCGTACCTGCCTTCTCTCCATACCCCCTGATCCCTTTAGCCACAAGGGCCACATCTAACTCCCTCTTAAATATAGCCAATGAACTGGCCTCAACTACCCCCTGTGGCAGAGAGTTCCAGAGACTCACCACTCTCTGTGTGAAAAAAGTCCTTCTGATCTTTGTCCTAAAGGATTTCCCCCTTATCCTTAAGTCTTAAATGACCTCCCTTTATTCTTTTTTTTTTGTTAAGTTTTTTTATTAATTAGAAGCAATTACATAATTTTTAAAAAGATATGTGTTCATTGTTGACATAATAAAAATCATTTTGTTCTTTGTAGCTATACATAATCAGTATTATTTATGTTAATCCTTGCTTAATAATTGTGCTTCTATATATTTTTTTCCATTTTTTTATAAAGACCTCCCCTTTATTCACGTGATATTCTTATCATATTGAATGGCTCTGGCTTGAAGGGCCGAATGGCCTACTCCTGCACCTATTGTCTATGTTTCTATATTTTTTTCGGAATAGAGATAGAAGTTCGTGACAAGTGGAATATAATTAAAATCGAAACCTCACCCAAAAGTTAGTTGAGGTGTAAATAAGGTTGTATAAAAGGCACATAAAATGCTATCCTCAAAGAGATCCGTGTGAAGGCCTATATCCAAATACAGT
This sequence comes from Raja brachyura, assembly GCA_963514005.1. The sequence goes on from OY740802.1 coordinate 7,870,684, forward strand.
CAATAGTCTGCATTAGTTTGGACTTCGATGTTCGACAGCGTCAGGTGTTCGAACAGATTACGGGCGACGTTATCTGGGCAGCTGATCGCAAAGTCGGCAAGTGGCACTCTGAAGCTCTGAGTAATATCTGTTCAAAGTTCCCTGAGGTAACCCTTTTGAAACGTACTCTCACAGTACTGTTTAAGAAGGAACTGCAGATGCTGGAAAATTCGAAGGCAGACAAAAGTGCTGGAGAAACTCAGCAAAGATCTGGTCTCCCTTTATCGACTTATTACAAGCATATGGTGCAACATAACCTTGGAAAGAAACTGTTTCAGAACCAGGTGAGGGGTGTGTAAAGATATGAAGCAGGTACATCCCTTTTAATTTAAAATATATATATATATATTTTTTTTTTAATTTTAATATCTTTTTTTTTCTTCTTTCTCGTGCTTTACATCTCTATGCGCTCTTTTTCTCTACTTTCTCACGAACCATCAATATCACTACCTTACCTGACTTTCTCCTTCTCTCATTTTTTCTTGCTTCTGCTATTTTTCTACTATTAAATTTTAAAACAAGAAGTTGCACATGAAATGTATTATGTTATTCTTGGTTTATACTACTGTACATGTCGTCTAATAAAAATATGAAATTTTTAAAAAAAGAAACTCAGCGGGTGCAGCAGCATCTATGGAGCCAAGGAAATAGGCAACGTTTCGGGCCTATTGAATCAGGCCTCTAACTCTCTCTTGAATAGATTAAGAGGTGCTTAAGAAGGAACTGCAGACGCTGGAAAGTCGAAGGTAGACAATAATGCAGGAGAAACTCAGCGGGTGCAGCAGCATCTATGGAGCGAAGGAAATAGGCAACGTTTCAGGCCGAAACCCAAGGGTTTCGGCCCGAAACGTTGCCTATTTCCTTCCAAGGGTTTCGGCCCGAAACATTGCCTATTTCCTTGGCTCCATAGATGCTGCTGCACCCGCTGAGTTCCTCCAGCACTTTTGTCTACCCTTTCACAGTACTGTGTGGTTTTAAAAATAGACTCAACCCTGAGAGCAGTAAAGTTGCTCCCACTGCTCCGTCTCTCTCTCTGCCGCACAAGAAACTAGACCTTCCTTGACCTTCCTCTGCGATCTTCGACAGTGCTGGAAACCAGTTCCCAGTATGACAATGTCAGCAGGAGTTCAATGTCTTCTCTTGGCCTTCAAAGTATAATATTCATCCAGTATAATATTCAATCGGGAGGGACCAGCTTAGCTCAAACTGTATGGCAAATGAAATTCCTCGTATGTTGCAAAACATAACTTGGCTAATAAAATATGATGATCATGATGATTATTATACCATTGCGGTTTTAAAGGGTCACTCACACGGAAACTCATTCTGCCGCCTGGCTGCTCCACACCATTTCAGCATCTCTAAGGTCAGCCTCTCGCTCAGCTTCCAAGCCTCAGTATCATCGCTGCTTGCTGCCACTAATCTGTACTATTCCTCCCTCACCTTGCTCCGCACTCCTGCATTAGAGAGGTCAATGGAGCCAGCGTGGCTCGGTTTAGGAAGGAACTGCAGATGCTGGTTTCAACTGAAGATAGACACAAAATGGCGGAGTAACTCAGCGGGACAGGCAGCATCTCTGGAGAGAAGGACTGGGTGATGTTTCGGGTCGAGACCCCTCTCCAGTCTGAAGAACAGTCTCGACCAAAAACGTCACCCAGGGATGACGTTCTCTCTCCAGAGATTCCTTCTCTCCAGAGATGCTGCCTGTCCCGCTGAGTTACCCCGCCATTTTGTGCGTATCTTTAGCATAGTTTAATTTAGTTTAGTTTTGAGACACAGTGTGGAAACAAGGGCCTTCAGCCCCACCGACAATCACCTGCACACTAGTTGTGCCCTACACACCAGGGGCTACATACAGTAGTAGCCTCTTGACTTACAAACCTGCATGTCTTTGAAGCATGAGAGGAAACCGGAGCACCCGGGGAAAACCCACGCGGTCACGGGGAGAACGTGCAAACTTCGCACAGACAGCACCTGAGGTCAGGATCGAACCTGTGTCTCTGGCTCTGTAAGGCAGCAACTCTACCATTGATGCCCCAATGCTACCAGTGCAAAGGAGAGCAGAATTCTATCTCCTCGCCAAGAAGACTATGTCCCTGTGTTTGCTGACTTGCCAATGTAAATGATCCGTTAGACCAGGAGTCGGCAACCTTGTTCTGCATAGGGGCCAGGACCCAAGTGTGTGAGCGGATGGTGGGCCACATCTATCGCCACAGTGTGACACTTGGTGTCGTTTTACGCAATCGTTTTCACTTTGTGTTTTTCCATTCGTTTTCTGCAGTTCCCGGGTCCCTCACCTGCCCCGGGTCTGGCCGTAGTTCCCAGGTCGCCTGCGAGCCCCGGGACTAGCTGTAGTTCCCAGATCAGCTCGTGTCCCCGGGAATGGCTACAGTTCCCAGATCAGCTCGTGTCCCCGGGAATAGCTGCAGATCCCAGATCGCGAAAACGAATTGAAAAAAAAAAAATACGCCTGCGGGCCGGATGATTTTGGGTTGCGGGCCAGATGGGGCCCGTGGGCTGCTGGCTGCCGGCCCTTGCTTTAGACCGTTAGAGTTTGCTGTAGAAAGGTCTCCTTGTCCCTAGAGCCTGGATCGTCTCCTTCCTTGCACACTGTTCATCCCTCTATCTCTCTTCTTGGTTCAGGTTTCAGTTTATTGTCGTCATATGTACTGAGGGGCAGTGGACGCTCTCCAATCTAATCAGATAATACTATATGTAAATACAATGAAGCCAAATTCAATTCCAATGTGGAGAGCAAAGGGAAAGATACAGAGTGCAGGATCGTTTTCAGCATTACAACGCAACGTTTCCAGAGACTAAGTCCAGAATACTACACCCATAAGGTGAAGGGCAAAATCTGTGACACCTCCATCTTCTCATCTCCAGGATTGACCCTAATGTGTTAACCCTGTTCCTCTCTCCACTGAGGCTTCCCATCCGTATTTTCAACATTTAGAACATCTTATTTAAGACGTATTGAGCCAAATCTGCTGCAGTGTGTGATTTGCTTGGCGTGTGTGTCTGGTTTGATATTGATTGTTTGTTCAAGACTTCTCAGTAGCTTGCCATTGCTGCTCCTGACTTGCTTTGCTCTTGCTCTCTTATCTTTCGTAACTTATGGAGTCATAGAGCCAGACAGCGTGGAAACAGGTCCTCCGACCCAACTTGCCAACACCGATCAACATGTCCCAGCTACACTAGTCCCACCTGCCTGCGTTTGCCCCATATCCCTCTAAACCCATTCTGTCCATCCACCTGTCTAATTGTTTTTTAAATGTTGGGAGAACATGGATAGGCGGTGTTTCAAGTCAGAACCCTCCTTCAGACTGGGTCAGTGATGTTTTGGGTTGGGACCCTTCAGACTGGGTCAGTGATGTTTTGGGTTGGGACCCTTCAGACTGGGTCAGTGATGTTTCAAGTGAGGATCATCCTTCAGACTGGGTCGGTGCTGTTTTGGGTCGAGACCCTTCAGACTGCATCGGAGGCAATTTGGTGCGAGACCCTTCTTCAGACTCTTAAGTCACAATGAACACAATTGTGTAAACTGGGCAAACTTGATCTAGCAATAGTAATAGCAATAGGAATACTTTGTTGTCACGTGTGACTAGACACAGTGAGATTCTTTGCATCGACCATCGGTCGACCCGATCTCACCCCCATTCATGGAAATTCCCTTTGGTCTCCACATCCCTTCTCCTCTCTGCCACTTAAAGCATGATTGTTTATTTACTTTTTCCAATTCAGACAGAGCGTGATTGAAATGTTCACTTCGTTCTCCTTCCACAGATGCTGCCTCCTCTGCCGGACATCCCAAGCGTTTTCTGCCTTTGTTCCAGATTTCCAGTCAGTTTTAATTTGCTTTTTTGTATTAACTTATCCCTGCACTGATCAACACTGATGAAAAACTATTGGCGATCTTTAGTCAGAGGGCGGTGAATCTGTGGATTTCATTGCCACAGACGGCTGTGGAGGCCAAGTCATTGGGTATTTTTAAGGCAGAGATTGACAGATTATTGATTAGCACATGTGGAGAGAATGGAGGAGAATGGGGTGAGGAGGGAGATACAGATAGATAGAAATATTAGATGCTGGCTTTACCTTGCACTAAACATTATTCCCTTATCATGTATCTATACACTGTAAGTGGCTCGATTGTAATCATGTATTGTCTTTCCGCTGACTGTTTAGCACGCAACAAAAGCTTTTCACTGTACCTCGGTACACGAGACAATAAACTAAACTAACTAGATTGTTTGGGCAGTTTACTACATTGATTCTCCAATTTCAGGTAGTCCTTGCTTTCTCCCTCCTTCCCCTCCCCTTCCCAGCCCCTCTCTCCACCTCTCACTTTCTTCCCCCCCCCCCCTGCACCCCCACATCAGTCTGAAGAAGGGTCTCGACCCAAAGCGTCACCTATTCCTTCGCTCCATAGATGCTGCCTCACCTGCCGAGTTTCTCCAGCATTTTTGTCTAACTAGATCAGACTGAATGGCGGAGTAGACTCGATGGGCCGAATGGCCTAAATCTGCTCCTATGACTGAGGAACCTATGGTCGATTTATACACCTCTTAATATATTCAAGAGAGAGTTAGATATAGCTCTTAGGGCTAACAGAGTCAAGGGATAGCAGGAATCAAGGGGAGAAGGCAGGAACGTGGTACTGATTTTGGATGATCAGCCATGATCATATTGAATGGCGGTGCTGGCTTAAAGGGCCGAATGGCCTCCACCTGCACCTATTTTCTGTGTTTCTATGTTTCTATTCAACTGGCTAAGAATGACAGTGTTCCAGTCAAGAAGGGTCTCGACCCGAAACGTCACCCATTCCTTCGCTCCAGAGTTGCTGCCTGTCCCGCTGAGATACTCCAGCTTTTTGTTTCCCTTTGCGTGGAGGCTTCTGACCTGGTGAATGTCTCTTGCATTGTAGCATCTACAGGGTTTTGCTTTTGGGTATATTTACAGTTCATTCTGGTTTGTGCGTAGTTTATGTTCTCCCCACAATTTATAAGCACAGTAAAATGTTTAAGGGTTGCCTACACAATAAGAAACTACTTTGACCATTCCTTTCACGTCCATTTTAATAGCTTAAACTTTCGGAGTCGATTGAGGTGCTTACTTTGTTCCTTCAGTATACACAACAAGTACATTTATCGAAGAGATTATTCTCATTAAAATAATAAGTCCTGGTTTATTGGAGCTGCAGTCAGCTTGAGGAACGCGGTGGTAGTGTGTAAGGTGCCAGCTGATTAATGGCGTGCTTTGCGCTGGCTATAAAGGATATGATCTGAAGAATAATTCATCAGAGACTTTTTAAAGGTTTGCAATTGCTGAAGATCATTAGCAGGCGCCCAGAGGCTGAGAAATAGAAGATACTTTGTACATCGCCAAGTCTGTCACTTTGATTCTGCGGTTTTTTCTCCCATTTGTGAGTTTGTTTTTGCGTGCTATAAGTAATTTAGTTTAAAAAAAACGATTTCTTAACAAAAAAAAAAATCTCTTGGAAAAAACGCTCAAGGTATTTTAAAAGTAGCTAAATCCAAAATGTAAATACAATAGAAACCTTTACCCTTGCATTTTGAGTTAGTTCCCGAAACAGCATCTCTGGATAAAGGGAATGGGTGGCGTTTCGGTTCGAGGCCCTTCTTCAGACCCAGAATGTCACCCATTCCTTCTATCCAGAGAGCCCTGTTACGCCAGAGTTACTCCAGCATTTTGTGTCTATCTTCGGTGTAAACCAGCATCTGCAGTTCCTTCCGAAACAGAGGGGAAGAAGCCTGGTGGTGCGCGCTTTTAAGCGTCTGAAGAAGGGTCTCGACCCGAAACGTCGCCTATCTCCTTCGCTCCTTAGATGCTGCTGCACCCGCTGAGTTTCTCCAGCTTTTTGTGTAACCCTGTACTTTCCTTAGCATGGGCAAGAGAACCAAAGACCATTAGATTGAGGTGCAGTTTTATAATTGCCATGTGCACCGAGTTGCAGAGAAAAGCTCTGTTTCGCATGCTATCAATTCAGATCAGATGTCGATCTATATGAATCAGGCAGTGGGCTTTGTCTGTGGAACTGGTGCACTATAGAGCTGGGAACTATATTCTGCACTCTGTATCTTTCCCTTCTCTCGACCTACTGTGTGCTTCAGTGTTCAAGAAGGAACTGCAGATGCTGGAAAATCGAAGGTAGACAAAAGTGCTGGAGAAACTCAGCGGGTGCGGCAGCATCTATGGAGCGAAGGAAATAGGCAACGTTTCAGGCCGAAACCCTTGGAAGGAAATAGGCAATAGGAAATAGGAAATCTATTCAAGAGAGAGTTAGATTTAGCTCTCAGGGCTAACAGAATCAAGGGATATGGGGAGAAAGCAGGAACGTGGTACTGATTTTGGATGATCAGCCATGATCATATTGAATGGCGGTGCTGGCTTGTTGGGCCGAATGGCCTCCTCCTGCACCTATTTACTATGTTTCTATTTAACTGGCTAAAAATGACAGTTCCAGTCAAGAAAGGGTCTCGACCCGAATCGTCACCCATTCCTTCTCCCCAGAGACGCTGCCTGTCCCACCGAATTACTCCAGTTTTTTGTTTCTAACCACAATAACATTGTTTAACATAATAACTCAGATTTAAAAAAATATTCGCTCCATGACTGTGTTTGTCAATTATATCTCATATAGCTGTGGAAAATTGATACAGCGTGGAAACAGGCCCTTCCGCCCAACTTGCCCACACCGACCAAGGTAGCCCATCTACACCAGTCCCACCTGCCTGCATTTGACATGTATCCCTCTAAACCTTTCGTATCCACGCATCTGCGCAAATACGATTTAAATGGGTGTTTAAAGGGCAGCATCAGAGACCCTGACTCACAGCACCAGAGACCCGGGTTCGATCCTGACTATGGGTGCTGTCTGCACGGAGTTTGTACGTTCTCCCCGGGACTGCGTGGGTTTTCTCCGGGTGCTCCGGTTTCCTCCCACACTCCAAAGACGTCCAGGTTTGTAGGTTAATTGGTTTGGTATAAAATGGAAAATTGTCCCCAGTGTGTGTAGGATAGGGCTAGATTACAGGGATGGCTGGTCAGCGCCGACTCGGTGGGCCGAAGGGCCTGTTTACACGCTGTATAAAATAAAATAAACTAAATTAGACTGGAGTTGTTCTGCTGTGTCTTGGTCATTATTTCTCCTACAACTAACAACTCAAAAATAGGTGACGTGGTCTTGTTCGCAATGCTTTAATAAGCTCTTGTGGGAACCGATGTGTAAAATTCCTTGCTAGTTTACGACAGGGACTTAACTTCAAGTTTATTTATTGGTTGTAAAATGGTTTGAGGCATTTTGAGATGTAAGTGAAGGAAACTATGTCAACACAAGCCCGTCTTTTCTGCGTCCATGCCTAAAAGCGTTTTCCCCAAGTTATTCATAATTGCATTTTAAAACACCCAGCTTTCTATCCTTTAGTATTCAACTCATCACAACATCTATTCAGCCGACACACTGTTCCTTTACCTTTTTGATCCCCTGTCCGTAGTAAAACTCACACCTTCTCCCAACCTTTGGGCGGCAAGAGTAAGTAATCGACAGCTCTGATGTGGAGCTGGCCGGAAGCTTCAGGGAATAAATATCACCAGCAATTAGTCCTGGAGCAGCCACGTCGAAGCGATGGCCAAGAAAGCACACCAATGCCTCGACTTCCTTGGAAGGCTTAGCAAGTTTGGCATGTCCCCAACAACCCTCGCCAACTTCCACAGTTCCACCGTTGAAAGCATCTTCTAGAGATGTATCACAGCATGGGTTTGGGAACAGTTCTATCCAAGACTCCAGGTGCTCCAGTTCCCTCCCACATTACAAAGATGTGCAGCTTTGTACGTTAATTGGCTTCTACAAATTGTCCCTTTTGTCAAGAGTCAAGGGTGTTTTATTGTCATTTGTCCCAGATAGGACAATGGAATTCTTGCTTGCTGCAGCACAACAGAACATGCAAACATAGTACTTAACAGCCAAGAAAAAATAGTGTTGTGTGTGTATACACATGCACTCATACTCAATCTCAATAAATAACAAATATAGTGCAATGATAATACTAGTCTGTTGCAGTTCAGACCTTATTTGTTGTTGTTTAGTTTAATAGCCTGATGGCTGTGGGGAAGAAGCTGTTCCTGAACCTGGACGTTACGGTTTTCAGGCTCCTGTATCTTCTTCCTGATGGCAACGGTGAAATGATTGTGTGGCCAGGATGGTGTGGGTCTTTGGTGATGTTGGCTGCCTTTTTGAGGCAGCGACTGCGATAGATCCCTTCGACGGTGGGGAGGTCAAAGCCGGTGATGGACTGGGCAGTGCTCACAAATGTTTGCAGTCTTTTCCACTCCTAGACGTTCAAGTTGCCGAACCAGGCCACGATGCAACCGGTCAGTAAGCTCTCTACTGTGCACCTGTAGAAGTTCAGGAGAATCTAGGGTATGGGTGATCGCTGGTCGGCACGGACTCGGTGGGCCGAAAGCCCTGTTTCCACGCTGTATCTCTAAACTAAAACTAAACTAAAATGCACCTAAGAGGACATGGATAGACGATGTTTCAGCTTGGGACCATTCTTCACTCTGAAAAAACAGTCCCAGCATGACTTGCCCACATCGATCAAACTGCCCCATCCATGCTAGTTGCATCTGCTCACGTTTGGCCCATATCCGTCTAAACATTTCCATTCTATGTACTTGTCCAAATGTCTTTCAAAAGATCCCGGGGATGATTGGGTTAATGTAACATGAGTGTTTGATGGCTCCTCGCCTGCACCCGCTGCCATTCAGAAGGATGAGGTGGGATGTCATTGAAATTTACCAAATAGTGAAAGGTTCCTGTCATCCAGAGATGCTGCCTGACCCACTGAGTTACTCCAGCACCGTGTGCTCCACACAAGATCCCAGCATCTGCAGCTCCTTGAGCCTACACTTACCGCAGAACTTGATGTTGGTCCAATTTCCGCATTAATTGCTCACTTTCTGTTGGAACTCCACTCGAATGTGTGCAGGGTATGGATTACATGGCACTTTAAATAATGTAGCAAACTCCAGCCATTACAATTTGCCAAAGGAAATGCAGATGAGCATCATTAATTCATGCCGTCATTAAGTGGCTGCAAGTTTCTGGAAAGGATATATTATCAATAAAGTAGCCCCATAGATGATAGACAAAGCACTACGATGGGGCCATTCGAGATAGTCAGACCTCCGCTAATTAACATGCAGCACTCAATAAAGAGCCTAGGACCTCATACGGTGAGTAAATGCAGTTTTTCAAACGAGGATGGTTTCAGTTTAGGAGAAGTCCAAGGCTTGTGCTGTGAATTTAAACCACATCATTCATTTAAAACATTATATCTTTTTAACGGAGTTATTCTGTTCCCAAAGGTCTATTCTGCACCGTTGCCATTTCATTTGTCTCATTTACTCCCACCTCTAAAAATAAAGATCTAAACATCCCTGTTTGGTCGGTAAAGGAATGTGCCACGTAAATATCTAAAAAACTCTAGCAATATTATGCAAGATT